>PVJC01009196.1:0-46484 GCA_004026665.1 Murina feae | reverse complement strand
CACTTGGTTATGAGAGTCAGCTGTGTCTACAGTGGGAGAACTTCTGTGCTGGAGACACCCTTATGGGGCAAGAGTTGTTTCAGTGGGGCTTTTATGCTCACTGCATCTGCCCCAAGTGTGTTCCTTGTGGATCTGTTTTGTTTAGGTTAGTCCCACTCTGGCCACTGGGTGGGGCTGGCTCCTGTATCTTTAAGGAGGTGTTGAGTTAGCCTTTGCCTTAGGCTACTCAGCCTTTTATATGCAAAAGCCTCTGACGCAGCTTGGGAGGGGCGGGGCCTCGGGGAGTTTGCAGGGCGGGGCAGAGCAAATAGCTATGGCACTTCTCAGCCCTGCGCTGAGAGACACCAGGTCTCTGTGTCCCACGGTAATTGCTGTAAGCAACACTGAGAGAAACCCGCTTTGGATTTCCTCCCGGTGCCAGTCAGTCCCCCTTCTCTGGGTGTCTGGGTCCTCAGAAACTCGCCTGGAACTGGAGTTCAGAGCTGCTGGGTACTTGTGGCTCTCTCCGTTTTGAAAAAAGAACCGTGTCCTCCGGCACCAGCCCTTTCCCTGAGCCCCGTGCGCGCATCTCCGTACTTCTGTACTTTGCTTCCGCCGCTCCTCTGAGTCTCAGACTCTTTTCTAGTTGTAGGATTTTCACTCAGCCAGCCTTCCTGTGTGTGCGAGTGGTGTCCGTGTGTTTTTTTCGTGGTTTTTCTGAAATAGTTTTTCACGGTTGCATTTACGGTGTTTACCTTATGCCGCCATCTTGCTGTCTCCCAGCATTCTTTCAATTACAGAAGCCATGGAGCTGAAGCCAACAGGAGGGTTCGTTACCTGCCTAGGCCTTGGCTTAAAGCAACAGTTTCAATTATAGATGATAAATAAACCCCAGAAACCTGCTTCCAGCCAGCCTTGCTGGGACGTTGGGTCAATGGGAGCTGTGGGCAGCCTGAAAGCCTGAGAATGCCCCTCAGCCCATCACCCAGACTGCCCAGGCACTCCAGTAGGGACCCAAAACCTAAAGGGCTGTGGACAGTTTGAAAACGGCCCTCAACTCCTCACCTAGGCTGGCCAGGTACCCCAGTAGGGACTCGAACCCTGAAGTGACTGTGGGCAGCCTGAAAACAGCCCTCACACCCTCACCCAGGCTGGCCACACCCCAATGGGGTGAGGGTCCACACTGGGAGGCTTAGCCAGCCTGCAAACAGCCATCAGCCCATCACCCAAGCTGGCCAGGCACGCCAGCAGGAGGATATCCCCTGAGGGGTCCCAGACTTGCGAGAGGGCACAGGCCGGGCTGAGGGATACCCTGAGTGCACAAATTTTTGTGCACCAGGCCCCTAGTCTATAATAATAAAAGGTTAATATGCTAATTAGACTGGACATCATTCTGGACTAAGTTGGGGCCAGAGGGAAGCCCGGGTCCCTAATACCAGAGGGAAGCCAGTGCTGGCAGTTGGGGGAAGGAAAGCATGCTTTTCCATGATTTTTGTGCTTCAGGTCTCTAGTAATTTCTAAACCTGGCTCTGGTTGTAGGCTCTGGATCATTCTGCAATACTTAAAGTCAGAGTGAGTGGCCCTAGCTGGTTTGGCTCAGTGGACAGAGCAACAGCCTATGGACTGAAGGGTCCCAGGTTTGATTCCATTCAAGGGCACATGCCAGAGTTGTGTGTTCAATCCCACTGTAGGGCATGGAGGAGGCAGCTGATCAATGATTCTCTCTCATCATTGATGTTTCTACCTCTCTCTCCTTCTCTCTAAAATCAATAAAAAATATATTTTAAAAAAAGAGTGAATCTTAACCCTACCATGGAGGCTTCCTTCCTTTTATTTCATGTTTTATTAATTTATTGCATATGACTAGTAATAGAATTTCTCAAGCTTAAAACACAAACTGAACTTTTACATAAAACCACCCAATGAAGTAACTATAGGGACATTATTTATTTTCATAGGTGCTTATGACCATATGACTGATGAACAGTGAAATTGAAGCAAGGTCATCAACATGAGGACTAAATAGGACCCTATTATTATTATCTTAAGAGTATTAATAAAAATAATTATCATCATACAGCCATTATCTATTAAGCTCTTAAGAAGCCAGGCCTTGGGACAAGCTGATGCCATTGATTGGTTTGGTACTGCCCAGTTTGGGGTATTTTGGCAATTTCTGGGTTCAGTTTTGGTTATCCTAATGATTGGTATTTAGACAAAGGATGCCAATGGTACAAGAAGTCTTTGGTCAACCCTGCACAATGAAAAATGCAATTGGTGTTCTCATAGATGAGACATCCTATATAGTAAAAGGGTAATATGCAAATTGACCCTAACAGCAGGATAACTGGGAATGACTGGTCACTATGATACATAGTGACCACCAGGGGGCAGATGCTCAATGCAGGAGATGTCCCCTGGTGGTCAGTGCATTCCCACAGGGGGAGCTCTGCTCAGCCACAAGCCAGACTGACAGCTGCCAGCACAGCAGTGGTGGCAGGAGCCTCTCCCACCTCCTCAGCAGTGCTAAGGATGTCTGACTGCAGCTTAGGCCTGCTCCCTGATGGCAAGTGGACATCCCCCAAGGGCCCCCAGGCTACCAGAGGGATGTCTGACTGCCAGCTTAGGCCTGATCCCCTGGGGAGTGGGCCTAATCCAGCAGGTGGACATCCCCTGAGGGGTCCAAGACTGCAAGAGGGCACAAGCTGGGCTGAGGGACCCCTGTAAGTATGCAAATTTTTTTGCACTGGGCCTCTTATCATTTCATAACACCTCAGCCTAACTGGCTCAGCCTAAAACCTTACATGAAAACAAAAGATTTGCTGACACTATTTTAATATACGCTAGGTCTTGCAGGAATAGAGCTGCTATGTAAATCAAGGAAAGACCATACTTTGGTCAAAACTTTCAAAAGTTGTTTACCATTTTAGAAAATAGTATCACTGGTAATATTGCTACTCTTAGTATTAAAGCTGCAAATTCAGCACATCTGTATTTATACTATTACATTTGCCATATTCAAAATGAAATAAATGCAGCATTGCATTACTTTATATATCATTTAGATCCGTCATGCATGGCCATCTACATATTGTATACATATTAATTTGTCATAAATTACTTCCCTTTTGTTTAAGTCTTTAAATTACAGTTAAGGACTTATACACATTTAAATATTATGTATGTAGTTAGAATACATTAAGTATGAATTATTTCCCTGAGAGTAAAGGGGGCATTATAAAATATTCATTTAAAATAGATGACATTGTTCTTATAAGATTGAAAAGTGATAAGCTAAATTCTTTAAATGCATCAACTTACTTTAACTTCAAAATGGCAAATCCCAAGAAGTAGGCAGCATTTTTTTTCATCTCTGTTTTGCAGAGAAAGAAATTGAACCTTAAAAATATTAGGTATTTTAATTGTTCAAGGTCAACATTTGGGGTTCAAAAATAGAAGACCTAAATCTTAGGTTTCAACCACTAAATTGTCTTCTTATTGTTAATATAAGTTAACTCGACCCTTTAAAAATGTATTTTAAAATAGCCAATTTGGAAATATTTTTAAATGTTACCTACTTGTTGTTTTTTTAAAGTATTTTTAAATTTCAAGTTATTGTCTTTTGTATGCTCCATGGGAAGCATAGGAAAGCAATTAGCTCTGCCATTTGGAAAAGGATCCCCTAAACTTAAATTTTTAAATGCAGTCATTATAGATTGAAGAGTCCTGGAATTTTTTCAAAAATGTATAACATAGAGAGAATATCCTGAATTCCTAGCTAATAGGAATTTAAATATTTACATATGCATTTACCCTAAGTCATTATCTCAGTTTCTATTAATCTATCCCAATAGCATCACATTGAAAAATAAAATTAGTATACAAGTGCTATTCACCAAGCACCACTTGTAATGCCGAAAGACTGGCAACAACTCAAGTGCACACAGTAGGACATGGTGGGACGATCAAAGAGGAGTACTATGCAGCTGCAAAAACACCCGAGTCCCTCTCTCTGTTGGTGGAGTGGCCCACAGAACACAGCCCTCAGTGGGAAATGAAGTAGAGAATACTATGTAGGGCACTGGTTCTCATGGTGTGGGCTCCAGACCAGGCATGGAGCGGCCACATCCACCGCCTGGGAACTCGTTAGGAATGAAGATAATTGGTCACTGTACTAACCCTGTGGGACCCAGCACTCTGGGCTTTAACAAGCCCCCCAGGAGATGCCTTTACAGCAGAAATTGAAGGCTGTCACTACACAGCATGCTACTGAGTATCGCAAAAAGAGAGATTGCAGGGTTGGCAAAAATAGGCTTATAGTTGTGAGTATGCGAAACACAGTTCATTCTTGTCTTATTAATTAGTGCACTACTATTTTCCATACAACAACTGTGAACCTACTTTTGCCCCACCCTGTATAATATAGACACATGCATATATACTTATACTACTACACACACACATACATACATGTTTATTTATTTGTTTATTTATTTATGGTTGTTTCTATGTTTTTAAAAGACAGAATATTAAATAAATGAGAGATCATAAAACTATATAAAATAGTTACTGTGAATGAGGAAAGAATCAAGGTCGATGGGACATGCACAGAAGCAAGACTTTGAATAGGCTTTGAGTTGTAAGCTTAAATTTGGAATCACGACACATACATATAACAATTTTAAAAATATAAAATACAAAAAGAGCCTATGTGTTAAATGAGAGGCTTAATAAAACAGAATTATTTTTAGTTATTTCAAACCCTGTAGTTTGATTATGCATTACTAGGATATAATTAAATCGGACAAAAAGAACTACAAACTTAAATTCTTTTCAGTAATCATTTTGTTAGCAATACAATTGATATTACTATTCTCAAACTACAGGCATATTGCTATGACAATAGGTTCAAGGAAATAATTATGTAAAATTTCATTTAAAGAGAAAAGAGATACAAATATAAAATAAGATGATGTGAAAACAATGTCATTCTAAATTTAAACTGGCAATATTACTATAAGCTATGTCCTCTTTTTTTCTGATTTCAATTTTAAAAAAATCTTTATTGTTGTATTACGAATGCCCCTCTTTTCCCTTTTCCTCCCTTCTCGCCACTCTCCACCCCCACTCCAGACCTTCACCGTCCTATTGCCTGTGTCCATGGGCTATGCATATATGCATACAAGTTCTCTGATTGACATAGAACATTAGTTTCAAGTGAATAGTATAATATTTCAGTATTTGTATATATTATGAATTGATCATCACAAGAAATCTGGTTAACATGTATCACCACACACAGTTAAAGTTTTCTCTTGGGATATTAGTCCTCCTGAAAACTTTATGAGTGCTGTCTGCTAAAGGCCTAGGAGCAAATGGCCAACCTGTTAAGAATATGTATCTCAGGAACACAATTATAGTCTCAAAATTCTATTTCCCAATGAAAGTAATTTTGGTTCCCCGAAAAATGATAGAATACAGGTCTGGGGAGGAGTGTACTAGGTAAGCCAGGCCATCTGTGAGTGTATTATTCATATAACTCAATAGCAAAATGAGAAATTCATGTATTATTGATTACTAGATGCCAGGTCCACAAATTGGTGCCCCAGTGGGATCCCTCAGCCTGGCCTGTGGAATTGGGCCGAAACTGACTCTCCAACATCCCCCAAGGGGTCCCGGATTGTGAGAGGGTGCAGCCAGGTCAAGGGACCCCACTGGTGCACAATTGGGGTCGGGGAAGGACATGGGAGGTTGGCCAGCCGGGGAGGGACTGTGGGAGGACTCCAGGGCATGTCTGGCCCATCTTGCTCAGTCCCGATCGTCCAGATCCCAGCAGCAAGCTAACCTACTGATCAGAGCATCTGTCCCCTGGTGGTCAGTGCACGTCATAGCAACTGGTTGACCAGTCGACTGTCTGCCCCCTGGTGGTCAGTCTTAGCATGTCATTAGCATGTTACGCTTTGATTGGTCGAACAGACAACCAGATGACTGGACACTTAGCATATTAGGCTTTTATTATACAGGATTGTATTTGAAAATAGATATAACTGTAAATGTACTTTTGCCTAATCTTATATATATCTGTTACCGTAATCTTTTCCAACTAGAATATATGTTCTTTGAAGTCAAGAACTTTATTGAAATTAACAATGTATCACCAATGCTTAGGACGATTTCTGGAAATAGTAGGCATACAAATACTTTCTGAATGAATAAAATAAGGATGGTTTGAATAAACAATTTCAGTTAGTAAATATATAGTTGTGGGGTATTTTTTACCCTCACTTGGGGATAGTTTTCCATTATTTTTAGAGAGAGTAGAAGAGAGAGAGAGAAACATTGATGTGAGAGAGACACATAGATTGGTTGCCTCCTACATGGGATCGAGTCTGCAACTGAGGTATGTGCCACCAATGGGAATGAATCTTGGACCCTTTAGTCCACAGGCTGATGCCCTATCCCCTGAGTCAAACTGGCTAAGGCAATATAAAGTGTTTTTTGTAACTATTAATGAAAGCGTATCTTTCCTTTATCATAGTTTTTGTATTCATGACCCACCCCTGTGTTGGCACACCTGCTGTATTATTATGGACTTAATGAGTTTTATAGACTCCATTTCATCTGACCATTTGTTTTCTCTCTCTCTTACTAGTATATCAAAGCAATGTTGGAAGTTCCTTCAAGTTTGATTCTTTCTACATGTGAGCTCTATCCCATAGTTTTGAAAGTGTCCTTGCTTTTTTGAAAACATAAAATATTTTAGCTTTCTCTCTCTTTTTAATACATGGCAAGGTTTTTCTTATGTTTCTGGCACCCTAGAATATTTCTTGGTAAAATAAACCTTTATATATCAATGATGTTCTAGCTCTTACTTGATGCTGTTGGCTGCAAACATAGAATCAGTTATCCTCCAAAACAACCTGATTTCTTTTTTTAAATCTTTGTTGCTGAGAGTATTACAGATGTCTCCTTTTTTTCTCATTGCCCCCTCCACCCAGTTCTCACTGTGCCCCAGGCCTTCACCACACTGTGTCCATGGGCAATGCATATGTGCATATAAGTTCTTTGGTTAATCTCTTCCCTCTGAGATTCCTCAGTCTGTTCCATGTTGATATATCTCTGGTTCTATTTTATTTGTCAGTATATTTTGTTAATTAAATCTCACATATAAGTGAGATCATGTGATATTTGTCTTTTGGGATAGCAGACTAGTACAGCCACTATGGAAAATAGTGTGGAGTTTCCTCAAAATATTAAAAATGAAACTGGCCTTTGACCCAGTGATTCCACTTCTGGGAATATATCCTAAGAATCCCAAAATACCAACCAGAAAGAATATGTGCATCCCCATGTTCATGGGCATAGCAGCATCATTTACAATAGCTAAGATCTGGAAATTGCCCATTTGTAGATGCGTAGATAGAAAAGTAGTAGTGCATTTACATAATGGAATACTATGCAGCTGTAAAAAAGAAGGACATCTTAGCCTTTGAGACAGCATAGAGGTTCCTGGAGAGTACTGTGCTAAGTGAAATAAGCCAGTCTGAGAAAACCATGGTTTCTTTAATGCAGTGGTTCTCCAGCACATCTGTACACTAGCATTATTGGGGAGCTCAAAAGACTGCTGTGCACACAGATCAATCAAATCAGAATCTTGACAAAGGGATCCAGGTCCCAGTACTATTAAAGTGGTAGTCAAGACTGAGGACAATATTGGAGATCACAACTGGGAGATCAATAAGGACATATTAAGTTTCCATAAGAGTATTGGATTAAGGAGAGAGGACGCCAAGATCTCCTGCTCCTCTAAAGATAGAAAACACACAAAACAAACCAACAAATTTTAAAGAAAAAACAAAACCTTTTTTCCCCTTCAGGTTGAATTTATGTTCATTTTAAAAATATAATTCATCCAACTAAGTTCTTTCTCATCTTTTTCTGATAGAAAACTTTAAAATGTATGTGCACTTGCAAAGATACCAGCTTTTCTTATCTGACACATGCAATACCATCCTATATAATAATCCTATATAATAAAAGGCTAATATGCAAATAGACCAAAGGGTGGAAAAACGGGTTGCTATGGCATGCACTAACCACCAGGGGGCAGGCACTCAATGCAGGAGCTTCCCCCTGGTGGCCAATGTGCTCCCACAGAGGAGCACCGCTCAGCCAGAAGCAAGGCTTATGGCTGGTGGTGGCGGGAGCCTTTCTCACCTCTGTGGTAGCGCTAAGGATCTGGTGGGGAGCTGGCCTAAGCCAGCAGTAGGACATCCTCTGAGGAGCCCCAGATTGTGAGAGGTTGTAGGCCCGGCTGAGGGACTCAGCCTGAATGTCATGCACTGGGCCTCTAGTGCTATATATGTTGTTATACTAAATTGTCTGTAAGTGACAAAATTACTTAAAATATTAAAAACAGACCATTGCAGATTGGTACAGCCACTATGGAGGACAGTATGGAGTTTCCTCAAAAAATTAAAAATGGAACTCCCATTTGACCCTGCGATCCCACTTCTAGGAATATATTCCAAGAAACCAGAAACACCAATCAGAAAGGATATATGCATCCCTATGTCCAAAACAGCACAATTTACCATAGCTAAGATTTGGAAACAGCCTAAGTGCCCATCAGCAGGTGAATGGATTAGAAAACTGTGGTACATCTACACAGTGGAATACTATACTGCTGTACAAAAGAAGGGATTCCCACCATTTGCAGCAGCATGGATGGAGCTGGAGAGCATTATGCTAAGTGAAATAAGCCAGTCAATGAAAGAAAAATACCACATGACCTCACTTATTTATGGATAATAAAGACCATTATAAATTGATGAACATAAACATATTCAGAGGCAGAACAGCATTGAATTGACTGTCAAACTATAGCTGGAAGGGTCGGGAGAGTTGGGGGGGGGGAGTTATCGATCAACTGAAGGACTTATATGCATGCATATAAGCATAATCAATGGATACAAGACACTGGGTGGTAGGGGAGGATGGGGAAGGTCAAGGGGAAAATATGGAAACTTATTTAACCCTCTTTGTAACACTTAAAGTAATAAAACAAAATTAAAAAAAAATAAAAAGCAAAAACAAAACAAAACAAAACAAAAAACCCGAGCATTTTCCTAAACACAACTGTATCTTATCTGGGTATATTAAAAACATTTGAACAATACATTATTCATTTTAACATTTTTGTCTGAAGAACAAATAGCACACTATAATTAGAGAAGAATATTTTATACATGAGGATTATTACATGATTTTGAGCCTTGTCAGAATCTTAATCTAATGTATTAGAATGAGTTTAACAGTATATAGGCAATAATGTCACTTTTTCACTCACACTCATATACTGTCTGAATGAGAAGAAAAGTAAAATCACAGCCATCATGTTGGGAATTTCAAATAGTCCTGGAGACAACAAAGGAAACATATACTGCTGATGAATCATTTGTCACAGGCAGAAATGACTAAAAATGATTATATATTTGCCCACTTCTGCTATAGTCTATACATTTTTTTTATAATTTATCTTTCATTATCCTTTTATGAACCAACTATTGGGTCTATTAAAATCTATGGGGCCCTAGACAGAATTATAAAGGCTAACTTTGGATTTGTATATAATGACATGGAGACTATAAATCCTTAGTAACAGAAAAGGGGTCAAAACAAATAAGTTGTGTAGCACTATAATTTTGTATGTTTGTTGAGATCATGTGATTCAGCTATTTCTTAGACATTTTTGGCCCCTGACACCGTGGGTAACTGGGAACATTTATGGACTTTCTATATCAAAAAATTAATAATGCATATAGAACCACACAAAAAATTTCATAAGCTTCTTGCACATTTAGCCATGGACTTCTCAAAAGCCCATTTGTAGTTAAGAACATCAAAACCGACAGAGGGATGATAACTTTGCTGAGAACTTCAGATTTATTGCACTAGTGTAGTCTTTATTATATCTGTAAGTTTCAGACTAGTCTCCAACAGTGGGGTTTTTCTGCTCCATTAACCTGTTGAGCTCCTTTTTGTCTTTGGAATTCCAGATTATTTTAAATCTAGGAAGAAAAACAAGTCCAACAGCAAATAATTATCCAAACTTATAAAACGGAAACTATAAAGTGGCCCTCTGCTTGCCGAGTTATTACAGGGAATCTATTTTGTTTTGTTTTTTAAATTTACCCCATGTTGTTGCTTTTGTCATTAATTCCATTTTGCCTCTAACAGTGCTGCCAGCTAGAAAGGTTGAAAGAAAGAGGTTTCTTTTCCCTATCCCCTAAGCGCCCACCCATTCGGTGTTAAAGCACTTTCTAGTGTGTCTCCTTGGGGACATAATGCCATGGCCTGCCATCTACCACTTCAATCAGATTCCCACTTGTGGGAGGTCAAGCACTAAATCCCATTGAATATCCTTATCTGGAAGCTTCCGGGACAAGGGGGCTGGGAACCTCCACCTCACTGGTAGCTAAGTGTGCTGGCACTCAGATTGTGGCAATCAGCCTATGAAAGAGTCACAGATGGGAGAATACCCTAGTCAATACTGGGGCACTCAAGGCAGCCTCGAGATATTGAAAACCAAGTCAGGAAGCTGGGGCTAGTTGCTTCTCCCTCTATTACTTCTTAGGTCTTAGCGATGCTGTCACCAGACTTCCAGGAATAAGAGAAAGTCCTTTCCTGTTTCCTGTAGTGCAGTGAGGCTAAGCAATGCAGACTAATGTCTTGTTTATCACCCTTAATATAGACACCATTGTTAACACACTCGAATGTTCCTTCTATTTTAATAGAGAATGCTTATCTAGGATATACCCCCCATTCCTGGGACAGACTCTAATCTCATGATTGCCTACTTCATATGCCTACCTTGTTCATAGCTTTGCTGTCTCTGATTTTAATTTCCTGAAAGGTGGAACTGTTCTGTGTCACTTCCATCACAACCAGTCTATGGTACACTTTATTTCTAAAAAATATATATTTTTATTGATTTCAGAGAGAAAAGGAGAGGCAGAAAGAGATAGACACATCAATGATGAGAGAGAATCATTGATTGGCTACTTCCTACTGGGGATTGAGCCTATAACCTGGGCATGTAACCCTCCTGGTTCATAGGTTGATGCTCAATCACTGAGCCACACCAGCAGGGCTAGAACACTTTAGAAAGAAGAGTGGTGTGGGCTGAGCTTTGCTCCTTTTCTATTCAGACCTAAAACTCTAACCCTAGTACCTCAGAACAGACTGTGTTTGGAGGCTGATTATAGAAATAATTAAGCTGAAAGGAGGCTATCAGGAGGGACTGTAATCCATATGACCGGGTCCTGGTAAGAAGAAGAAATTTAACACACCTGAACAGAGAAAAGGTGATGCAAAGACACAGGATATGGCCACTCTCAGGTCAAGAACGGAGCCTCCCTCCCTTCACAGACCTCAGGATGAACCGGCCCTGCCAACAGCTCAGTCTGGAACTTCCAGCCTCCAAAACTAGGGGGAAATACATTTCTATTGTGTAAGTCCCTCATTTGTCGATACTTTGCTATGCAAGCTCTAGCAAACTACTATAATTACTTGCATTTTTATTGAACACAGACAGTAAAGAATAGCATGAGGTTGGCTGTGAAGGTGGCTCCTCTCCATGAATGGGCCTACGCCACTCAGCCTCCTCTCCCATGGGATTCCTCGTGGGTGACATGGGGGTAACATGACTGTTAAATAGGCATGTACAAACTTAAGCTAAAAAAGGAGAAAAATAAGTCTTAAGCATCTCAATACTTAATAAAATTGTTTTTCACTCATCAAGCAAAGTGAAAGAGAGGGATGAAAAGGCTATCAGCCATTTCTCCATTAATAAAAATGATGGTTTAAACAGCAGTGAGCTGGAATTTAGATAAGATTTCTCCTACTATACAGACTTCCAAGCTTCTCTTTGGAATGTTCTGCAGTGTAAGCAATGGATCAAAAAGAGGACAGAGAAAAGATCATTCAGACTTTCCAATGAATCCTCCAAAGCCTTGTACATAATGTTTGAATGCATTGATTCACTTATTCAGGAAACTTTTAGTAAGTGATAAGCCCTCCTGCCTTGGTTTCACATGAAGCTTCCCTCTTGTAGCTTTCATTGCAGACTGCACTTTTTCTATCGTTCCTTGAATAAATGTAATGAAATTATCATGTCAGTGCTAATTTATTTAATGACTGTTCTCCTTCTATCCACTCACTCTACATTCAGTCCAGACAGCAGAGATGGAGGTCTTTCTCTGATCATTAGAAGCCTATCACCTATGTAGGGCATTGTAGAAACAAATACAGACAAATAGAGTGAGTTCCTGAGGTCATATTACAGGATGAGGGACTTTCAAAGAACAACTGCCCAATGGGAGCACTCCTCTACGGCTGGATCTATCAATCACTATCCATTTCTAGTTTGTAAGTTCACATGTCCATCAAAAGGGGGGAAAAAGGTGATTTTTATCTCAACAATATTGGCTGGGGATTATCATGGAGATAGAAAGGAAAAAAGAGATTACTTATTTATGAGGGTTAAAATATATTCACATGACAATTATCAACGTTTCCCTTTCCTCCAAACTACTCAAGAGAATTCCTGTTTTTCTCTTAATGCTACAATGGCCAGCATTGCTTGAGGGCCAGACTTATTTCTGACTTTGCAAGGCAGGATCGGGAGGAAGAGGGAGAGGAAAGGGAATTGGAGCCTTCAGAGGAGGAGGTGAGTGAGTGGGAGGGCTATCCTGGGGTGATGAGGAGATTATTAATATTAAGAAGAATAGCCTTGTTATTCACTGGTTGCTTAAAGGGGGTGGATTACATGACAGTGTTACAGCCTCAGGCCACAGGGCAGGTGGAGCTGGGTGAGGGTGATGATATTTCATTGTTGAGTGCATTCCCTGTCGTGCTGCATCCCATCCCCTGGCCTTCCTGTAGGAGGTGGTGCTCCCAGAGAGGCCAGGGAGATGCTGCCCTACTGTCTGCATGTGGCACCCCAGTGCTGCACAGTGTGCGTGAGCCAGGGCCTCATGCCTGGCTGAGTGCTCTGTCCCAGCCACACCCAACCGGTCACTAACCATGGGGTCATTTTTGAAGGGTGCAATTTCATAAGCTTGAAGGAAACTCTGCTGCTTTTCTTTATACTTATTCCAGGAAGAAAAACTCTTCCCAAAGAACTCTCTCTGCTAAGAAGAAAGGAAGATACATCCTAGCTGCCAGGAGGATAGGGAAGATGAGCTGAACTGGGCAGACAGACAGACACCGCTCCACCTGCTCCCTGCAGGAAACAGGGAAGTAGCGGCTCAGCTGGAGGAGGAGAGAGAAGCTCACAGGAGCCTGTGCACTTTGCTCTGCACTAGAAGCAGGAAGCAGACAGAGTGACCTCGATAGGATGCCTGAGTCTGGGAGAGAGAAGTCAGAGTGGGAAGAGGGAGAGAAGTTTTAATGCATCGACATCACACCTTGTTAAAGACAAAATCTATCACCCCGTTGCTAGGTCTTAGCTATTTTCCCTCTTAGATCTGTATGCATCCATTTATGTTAAACCATGCAATCCTACTTTATGTATATTAGAAATGGTGTCTCACACTGTAAGGGAGAAAGCCTGAGGGTAAATTATTCAAATCCCTGAGCACTTAGCAGAGAACAAAGGCTCTTTAAGGATAGAGTGCCATCGACGATATGTACAACCACTACATCGCAAATCGAGGAAGACCGGCTGGTATGTGGTGTGTCAACTTGCTTTATGGGTAAGTCCTTGGGGTGGCAGCCTTTAATGACCAGGTGTGCAGACTCTGGTTGATCAGCTCTGGTTGGTTTGAATGCAGCTCCAGGGCTCACGATGGGATGCCGGTTAAGGTACTGCAGCCTTCTGCACCTTTATTTCCTGGCCTGTTAAATGACAACGATGATATCTCCTACCTCATCTGCTGTTGCAAGGGTTAAGTCAGTTAATATGTGTAGAGTGCTTAGGATATAGTTAGCATTTAAAGAGTGCTAGCTATTTTTTTCATATTTGTTATGATTGGTTCACATATATAAGCATATTCAGAGCTAGTTTCACTAGATGCTAAGTGCTCTAATGTAACCTGTGTCTAAAACTGAGTCTGATAAAGAGTAATACTCACAGAAGTTATAATAATAAATGTGAACACATGATTAAATCTGAGATCCATAAAAATAGACTGCTACATCTGCTTATGCAGTGAGGACTCTGTAATTCATGTTGGCAGTGAGTATAATATTGTTTTTATAAGTTTATATTATACATTATTATTTGCTGGTTGAACTTTATTTTATTTTTTTACTTTATTATACCTTCTGGAATTAATTTTTCAGAGTCAATAAACTATTTGCAAAATAACTTTTATATAGGAAACATTGATGCATTTGAATAAGTTACTTTCTATTCTAACAAAATAGAACCTTTTCCCGTCTACTATCATGGTTTTGTTTGATAAACATATGAGTAAACACTGAGGAGCTGGGATTAAGAATAGGTTTCCCTTTCCTTTTCCTCTGCTTTTCCTTTCCTATCTTTCCAATAATAATTCATCTTCTCTCAGAAATCCTCTTTGGAGTGAGTGTATAGCGTGAGTCCTTCAATTGCATAGAGGTGTGTCAGTATCAAGTACGGTGCTCATGTAGATTAGAACAGGGCTTGACTCTCAGTGGCTAAGAGCTTTGGCAGTAAGAAGGGACACAAGACAATGACATTGCCCTGGTTCCCGCTCCTGCCATGTCTGTCTTCAAAGCTGATTATGGGTTGTCCAGTCATAGCTTGCACACAGGACTGAGCTCCTGACACCAGAGCCCGGGGAGAGCAACGCCACCCTATTTCGTCATGTGTGTGTGGCAACATTTCGAGAGCATAAATTGAGGGTGTGCTATACACATGTGTTCTTAACTTAGGACCACTGATCTGAGCAGACCCCACAGCCCTGGGCTGCTTCCCGTAGTGGGCCCACCGGTAGAACCACAGGCCGTCACGTGCCAAACCCAGCAGCCCACGTGAAAATCCTATCCATCACTTTGGAGGGGTTCAAACTTGTGAAGTCCCGAGAAGAAAAGGGAAAGTTTTGTGCACTGTACACAGATGCCCATCTATTAAAGAAAGCTGGACGCTAGCATTGATTTAAATAAATCTTCAGCTTCCAAATTATGCGCAGCAACTGGACTTAATGAAATATTTATTCAAAATCAACACACTGCCCCTAGCAGCCTCCTGCCATAAAGGTAAACATTTTACTCAGTGCGCTGATTCTCACCCGTGGCAACCTCGCAGCGGCCTCACATTAGGGACGCGGATTTATTTCAGGGAAGGCAATTTAAATAGGAGGTAACCTTGCCATACAGGTAGAAGCCCTGGCCCGTGGCTATTCGCCTGACCACGGGGCTTTCTGGAAAGAGCGAAAGCTTGAGAGAAGTCAGCTCCTGGCTAAATCAGTGTTTATGCATGCAGCCCCTCCACGCAGGCACCTGTGGCCTGCAAGCTAAACAGCGTTTTTGTCTGTTTGCCTATTTCTGGTCCTTCAGCCACTGCACAGAGTGTTGCAAATTGCATTTAGTCACAATTATCTGCCTCTGCTGGTAGTTGGTGAGAAGGAAAGAGGTGTGATTAATGGAAAGTGACACACACCCATTACTCTGGCATGCCAGTTGCTGTGGCGAGAGGGCCTTTGTTGAACCGACATCTGACCTCCTTTACCTTTAACAAGGTCAAGGGGAAGGCTAAGTGCCTGCAAGATTAGCTTCTACAAATGCTTCCCTGAGACTTAAGGATGCGGCCTCGGCTAACGAACTGCCGGTGGCCAATTAAATAGAACGGCACCCAGTTCACCTCAGTAGCAAAGGCAGAATTAAAAACAAAAGATGCCGTGTTTTCTGTTGAAAGGTGTCAAGTACAAAAACTGGATATCGGACATGCCTTGCTCCCTCTTCCAAAAAGTAAACAAGCAGTTCAAAATCAACGTTGTCCAAATTGATCAGGGAATGGGCTCAGCGTCCTTTTCCATGTCACACCCAGAATGTGGCTCCACCCCTTCCACAGAGGGGGAGCATGTTTGACTCTGGGGTAACCCTACAGGGCAACAGGCTGATAAAGTAATAGTGATTGTTCCTACTAAGGAATTTTTCTTTCTCAATATATCTCTCGTGACCAACAATAGTTCATCTTTTCATAGTAAAATAGTATAAATAGGTCAACAAGAATCAAGGTACAGGGAAAAAACATATTTGATGCATTAAATGTTTCATCAAAATGTCTAGGCTTCCCCACAAGTACCCTGTCAGGTGGCAAACACACAAAAGTAGCAGGGAAATGGGACACAGAACAGAGGGTATTATTTTAACTAAGAAAATATGCCAAAACCAAAGTCAGCACCTAACGCGATCACACACTAAGATACATTCTCTCCCACCCGCATTTCCCAGGGCTTTCAGAAGACCGGTTCCTTTTTTGCTTCAGGAATATTTACAACTTCATTCTGAAGCCATTGATTCTTTTCAACTTGATTAAAATTAACAAATAAGCATATTCCTGAGAAGCAAGAAATTACACGTAATTTTGTCACTGACTTCTACACCGAATGCTTCCTTGCAGGAAATGAAAAATGACTCTGAAGTAAAATGAAAATCAGACTTAGAAATGCTGACAATCACTCCAAGGAGCTAATTCTGATGAGTGTTCTCTTTCCCACACGCAATCTTGCACAATCTAGCATCATTGTTCTGGGCGGTCAAGGCCTGCTTCCTGGGAGTCCTGTTTCCGCCTGTGAGGGATGGAACAGTCACACAGCAGCGGCGCTTTTAAACTTCTCAAGAGCACTGCCATTACAATTATTTTTTTGAGTGGGGGAGGAGTCTACAGGAAGAGTAAAACAAAGCAAAACAAACAGACATCTCATTAAGATACGGCACTCATTTATCAATAATCCTTTTTGTTAAAAGAAAGAAAAAGTCACCCTGGTCAGTGTGGCTCAGTGGGTTGGGCATCATCCTATGCACCTAGAGGTCTCTGGTTCAAATTCTTGGTCAGGGCACATGACAGGTTACAGACGGGGCCCCTGGTAGGGGATTTATAGGAAGCAGCTGATCTCATCGATGTTTCTCTCTCTCCTTCGATCTTCTTCTCCCCATAAAATCCATAAAAACATATTTAAAAAAGAAAAGAAGGAATCACCTGCAGAAAACTTGATTACCAGTCTTCCTCTGCATCTAGGTACATATTAGATGAGCAGCCACTCAGCAGCTGTGGAGGTTAAACTAGTAGGAGCCAGCTGTCCCAGAGGACATATCGTCAATTCTCCTCCTGCGGTCCTTAGACTTCAAGTGGTTTCTATCAAGATTTGCTTTATTATGAAAGGAAACAAAGGCTGTCTCTGCGAGATGACGGCAGGCATGTCTCCAATTCAAAGCCTCGAGATGAAACTGCATCCGCAAACACACTCAGAGTGCTTAGCCTACACACTCTTCCCAATTTAAAGGGAATTCTGTTTTGCACTCATCTCAATGGTGAAAAAGTCCTCACCTAATTACGTCCCACAAGCTTGTATAATGATGTATTAATAATGCCGCCATAGTATTTTTTTATTTTTATTACTGCTGCCTACAGGCCTCTCTCTTGATGGAGACGGAGGAGGACACACTCAATTCAGCCTAAATTGACGCTGTAAGCTTTATCTCAACAGTGTTCTCTTTGTTCTTTGAAAACTTAAGGCACATGTTTTTTTTTATTGTTGTTTTTTATCACTTAATCTGCAGCAAAAGAGTTTCACCTAGGCTCTATTTCTAAAAAAAGTAAGTTAAGCAAAAGTAATTTTCACTTAGAGACTTTAATCATGTTAGCAGCAATAAATTATATCAGAGGGGACATGTAACAACCGACATATTCCTGAGGATTTTTTTTTTTTAAGAGGAAGGTTAAATTGTGCGTTGCATGGCTAACTGAAAAAGACTTTAAAAAAAAATGACAGATAGTTAAAATGTAGAGCTATCTTCAGGCACCTCCAAGATCATCTTGATCATACCGGGATGGAAATTGAGGCCCAAGGAAGTGAGGTATTTGTCAAGATCTTACTGCCAGTCTTTGGCAGATTTGAAATGGAGATCTTGATCGGCTGGTTTCCATTACAGTGTTCTATTTTCTCTCTTTCTTACACTGTGAAATCCTGAAACCAAAAATACAATTTTACTAAAGTTGTGTGTGGCAATTATTCCGGAGTAGAGTTCTGCATTTGGAGCGTGCCTGACTGCTTTTTTAAAATGTATTTTTATTTGTTTCAGAGAGGAAGGGAGAAGGAAAGAGAGATAGTTAGAAACATCAATGATGAGAGAGAATCATTGATCGGCTGCCTCCTGCACGCTCCCTGTTGGGGATCAAGCGTGCCACCCGGGCATGTGGCCCGACCAAGAACTGAATTGTGACCTCCTGGTTCAAAGTCAATGTTCAACCACCAAACAACATTGGCCGGGTAATATTTTAAAAATAAAGCTTGCAAGTGCATGGCTTATGGGAAATTTATGTAGAGAAATTTTCCTTGGCATGACAATAGATAACTAGAAATAGTTTTAAGACCTGGAATAGATCAGGGAGAACATCAGGGTCTCTGGAATCAGATTTCAACAGCCTTTTGCTGCTTTTGGCCTCGGACGCCTTCCTTATGTCTTTGAGCCTTGGTGTGCTTAGTCACAAAGGAATATTAAGTTCCATCTTCAGAGCTTTTTGGCATCATTTTTTTAAGATTAAGGTCAGAAAATAAACCTAAACAGTGCCTTGACACTAGTATTTAATATATCTTAGTTTCTTCCCCCTTACTCTTAAAAATTAATATTAAAGGGGATGCAATCTGTTGGGAAATCTGATTATTCTGTACATATCAATTAGGTGTGGTTAATAAATACTACACATGAGGTGAGATTTGCGCTGTAACATAAAATTACAAAAAAAGGGAGTAGAAAGGAAGACATTGGAGTGACATACTTTATGGTTCTCATTCTTCGAAGGAAAAGACCCTGAACCTAAGCTAAGTCACTGGTTGGCACAGGAGGTACACAGACCTCCCTGGGCTCCAGGCCAGCAGGGCCCTTGCAGGTCAGCCCACCCAGAACGAGAGACTAGGACCCTTAGTTTGATTTGAGAGTCTTGAGGTTCTGGTTCTGGTTTTGAAATGTTTAGTAATGGAAGGCGGGTAATTATAGGTAATCAAGTCCTAATCAGTGGGGGAGGAGAGGCAGGGAGGTGAGCCAGGAAGAGAGAAGTTGGTGGATTCCAGAAAATTTGCGACAGAGGGGGAAAAGGAGATGAAACCTTACTTCAGAAGCTGCAGGTGTCCTTCCTGTGTTTCAGGCCCTTTTCCTGGGGCCCTGGCATCCCCACACTCTGCACTCTGATGACACCCTGGCCTCTGACCTTGCCCTCTCCCCTGTGCCCTGGCATCCCCACACTCTGCACTCTGACTGCACCCTGGCCTCAGACTTTGTGGAGACAGAGTGTGGGCATGTCCAAAGCCCTGAGTGCTGGAGTCCAAGCTCTAGGGCCAGTCTCTGCCCTCATAACTCACTAGCTGCTACCCAGGACACTTCAGCTCTGGAGCGCCGGGCCCTTTATCCATGAAGTGAAACCCATCATTGCTGTTTGCTTAATCCACTGACTAAGCAAGTACAGTGCAGAAGCCCATCCCTGTGCCAGACATTGAGAACATGAATCAACTTTGGCCCTTGTTTTGAAGAGACCAGCCAACCCATCTTCCTTAGGAACCCAGGGAAAGAGGCAGATGAGAGCACTCCCCATGAGCCACTTGGATATAAAACTGTGCACAGAAATCCACCCTGTGTTGGACAGAACATACGCTGCACCTTGATGATGGACGCAATACAAGGACCTTGCTGATTCATTCCTCATTGTGCAGCAGATCACTGTGGCCTCGGGGGACAATGCCCCCTTTGTGCAATGCATTATGGATAACTGCCATGCAGTGAAGGTAGTATTGATTGGGGAGAGGGGCGGAAGGCAGCAGGAAAAGTGCTGCCTGCTCTTGCTGGGGGACCCTCGTGATCACATGCTTAGTTGCTACGAGATTCCTGCTACACAGGTACTACATGCATCTGTCCCCTCAGACATCTCATTCTACCAGTTCCTCCTGGACGCTGGCCCCACGTTGTAACCCCACCAGTTTGTCACTCACCACGAGGCACTGTTGTGGCAACGCTGCTCTTGGGAGGTGCAGACCTGTGTCCAGGGTTAGAAAGCTCATGCCACACGCCTTCACTTCAATCATTATCCCAGACACTGTTCCCAGAACTGGTAAAGGTACGCTCACACTGGCACCTAAGTGCGGCTTTAACCCCCTCTATAGTTTAAAGTCTTTCTTCTAGCAAAGTGCTTGGCCTATAAACAGAATACAGTTCCTGTCACTGACTGCTCCCTGGCATAGCCTTCCATTCCCTTGAACAAGCCAGCAACTGGCTGTGGCCAAGTCCCCATCACAGGGCAGCTTGGCAGTTTAAAAACAAAAATTCTAAAATATCTACAAAGGTACCTACTCTGCTCAGTGAAGTGCTTTGTTGACATGAAAGCATTGCTGTCTGTCTGGCTCAGAAGCTGAGCCCATGGCCTCCCTGCCCAAGAGAAGGTGTGAGTAAGCAAAGGCCTTGACAAGCTCCTTCTTCATCGTCGGGTGGGACATGGGATCATCATTCTCCACAGGAAGGAGGGAGTGGGAGAGGGTGTGTCTCTGAGAGGGGGGAAAGGCAAGATCCAGTAATCACCTAAAAGCCCTGGGTTTCATTAAGTTGTTTGCTCTTCTGGGAGATCCTAAACATGAGAACTATTATGATAACTATACAGGAAGTAATAAAAACGCACTCAAATGCAGCATTGAATTGCTTTGTGGGATTATCTATGGCTTCGCACTGTTCACAGCACTGTTCCCCACTTTGGTTGATCATCTGAGAACGGATTCATCTTAAGTAAACTCTGGATATGAAACAATTGGAAGTTTTCAGAGGCAGATAAGTCACCTGTAGTTAGATATTTCCCCCAGACATTCTGGGAACAGATTATTCTGATTATCACATAATTTACTAGCAAAATTAATTATCAGGTAGATAGCATTTTCTGGGATGTGGAGAATTACTAATTATAATGATGTGTTTTTGAATCGGAGAGTATGCACATAGTAGATGCTGACTTTGCAATAATTTGGTTTTGAAATTAAGGGAACAGAGGGGCAGTTGGAAAAATACTGAATGTGAGAATGTTTTTTTTTTTTCTAAGATGGCCGAATCTGCAATCACAAAGCAGCCAATGAGAAACACTTCAATATTGCTAAGTAGATAAATGAATTGAGTAAGAGAGACAGTTAGGTTGAACAAATTGGTTGGTGACAAAGTAAAGTTGTGTCTGCCGCATTCCCCCACTCTCTGGCTAGGTCCTATGGGTACCCCGACCACACCCTAAGCTTGCCTCTACTTCAACACTGTGTTGTTAGTATTGATTTATTTGTGGATATTAACTCCTTGAAAGTAAGGCCAGTTTTGTTCATCCCTGTATTCTTGGACTTAGCATAGCAGCTGGTACCCAGTATATGTTTGTTGAACTTGAGTAAAGTGTTAAAATTTTAATTGCTAAATGAATTTGCTATTATAAAAGGACAGCTTGAATCTGCAGCAGACCTGATATCAAATATCAGTTTATCCTGAGGAAGGCTGTTTCTTTGTGGACATAATTCAGAAACAAATTTATTTGCATTTTTCTTTATTTGCCCTAATAATAATAGCTGATCTCTATTGATAACTTACCATGCTTAGAAATTGTTCTTGGCACAAGAGAATAAGTTCATGAACCATCCTAAGCAATAATTGTAAAAGAGATATTATTATTATCTCATTTTTAGATAAATAAGTGAAAGCTTAGAAGGATTAAGTAACTTATCCAAGATGCCCAGGTAATCTGACTATGGACTTTGTGCTCTTAATTACTATACTCTGCTCACTCCAAAGTACCATCCTGTACTGCAAACAGAATACAAAGTAGTAAAATAGCATTGCCCAGTACAGGTTCACCCAACAAGACCTAGCAGCCAATCAAATCTGTGCAGGTTTCTGTTATTATACAAGGCAATTCTCATTCTTTCTGCTCCATGAAGGGAGAAGCAAATCTAAGTCCTTCTGCCTAAGGTAGGATTTCCAGAGGGGGCACCATACTGATGCTGAACTTGGCACCATGGTGAGATCCCAGAGTGGAGAGTAATTCTGCCTAGACTCCCACTGCAGAACTCTGCTCATGTTCCCAGACTCTGAGCTTAAAAATGAGGAAGCCTGAAGATCCCTTCCCTTTCCCTGAGAACAAAATAATCCTGCTCTCTGCTTCTTTTTCAAAGTCAAAGTCAGACCACTTAACTGTACTCTCAGTCATGTATTGTGATGATGCATCAAACATTCTGGGCATCTCCACTGGGTGTCTAAGAAATGGACTGTCAGTGGCAATTAACACACTCGAGAAATACAACTTATGGATGATGGGTCTGATTAGAAACAAATAAACCTGAAGGTCACCCTGAAGGCTTATGAAGTCTCTAAGACAAGTCAAGAGAAATGAGTATTTTTGTTCTTAACCCCATAGACACAATGAGCTTGCCAGGGGGTATTTAGAATGTCAAGTTCACTCTCAACTACAGTATGATCTTATACAGATTATGTTCAGTTAAAATCGTTATAAAAGATGACCACAGCATGGCACCAAATGTAAGAATTGGTAGTTTGTTTGGGACCAAAAGATTTGGTGCATTTAATCTGCTGCACCTTGTCCTTGTAGCAATACTGTATTACTGAGGCTGGGAACAAGGACAGAAAAGTCCTCCACCCTCTCTCTGTCCTTCTGGCCCTCAGCCCTCAGAGGAACTCCACTATCCAGAGATTTCCTCTGCAGTGTCTCTTTTAGAACTGGACTCCTCAAGTAGCTGCAAGGCACTACCCTTCCCAACCTCTATGGCAAAGGCAGCATCTCTCGGCATAGCTGACCTCAGAGAGCTGTTGGGAACTTAATATCTTACACCTTGTGGGTTTCATAATATTAGCAAGAAAAGAAAAGAGTAGTAATTGATTACTGAGGATAGAATTTCAGTAGCAGGGAAGATCCACGGATGGTCCTCACTCGATGTTGTACACACAGACCCTGGCCCATCTAGAATCTTTGGCATTACTGTAATAGAAGGGCATTGATATTTCCCATCTATATAAACTTTGCTAATGGACACAAAGCACACATCTTTGCATTTGTTGTAATATCAAACTAAATCATAGGTTACGGGCCATAGAGCAATCATATAATATCTATCATATCATATCTATATGATTACGGCCTCCATAATGTGCGATGAAACTTTTGTTTTAAAGTAAAACACATGGTGACATGCATCATATTAGAACTTTGCTCTGGTAATGACCTTAAACATTACACTGCAACCTACAACCCTACATCTCAACACATCGTGGTGTTTCGCACAATTGCGAAGCCTCAGGCATCGTCCACATCCGCCCTCCAGATTTAAAAATGACAGCGTGTAAGACAACACAGTGAAAATTAATTGTGTGTGCCAGACACTTATTCAACAGTGACTCGTTTGCAGAATGCTTGAATATCATTGCTTGAGCAAAGTTTGCCAAGTTGATTATAAATGCGATATCTTACCTCTTAATGCATTTTACAATTTGCACATAATGGGTCCAAGGGAACTTGTAAACCATAGTAAATCATAAAATTCATTTTGTTTTGCATCAATTCATTCATCCATGTGCCAACTAATCACCTCATTTCAAAATTCAATAAACCTAAATACCTGGATTTATGATGCTTTGTCAGAATTAACAGGGGAATACCCACAATGCAGAATTAGGAGTCTAGTGCAACTTCAAGGCAAGCACCTAGTTGAAAACAATTAAAAAGCCTCGGCAGCAATAATTATATCCACGGAGTTAGCAAATAAAATAAATTAAAACTGATTTAATTTCTGCTGTGGGAGATGGGGGGAAGCACAGAAAAGCCTTAATTTACTCTGTTAAAACACTGAAGTTGTTTGAAGCAGAACTTTAAAGTCACTGTGAATTGGTTTCCTTTCGTGTTAACAGTTCATAATAGCAAATAAAATGCACACACAAGTGTATTTTTAAGGGCCCATTGGTTGGTCCCATCGTATAATGGTCACTGTAGTTCTTGAAATGTTTACTCTCCCTGTGAGAAGTTTGACAGCAGGCACCCTACTGCAGCATTTGATGGTATATCCACGTGCTGTGCGGCTATAGGGTAGACAGTGGAAGGCAGGGCCGCACCCTCCAGTTTATGCACCTTAAAGAACAGTTCATGTAAAGGGGCCCCCTTTGCTAAAAGTGCATTATAACACATACTTTTCAAAGATGTCCTTCATCTTCTCTATCAAACTCCAGCTTGGGATCTATAGCCTTGTTACAGAAAAATGCTGATGTGAAATGTATGCTTGTGTGTGTAGGTGAAGAATCACGTCCTGCCTGCACACACACACACACACACACACACACACACACACACCCCGCCCATATTCATTTCTTGGAGTTGGGATCCAGGGAGAAGAAAAAACACAATTATCTTTGGCTTTTAGTTGGAAAATAAAATCTGGAGACGTCAGTTAACCAGCTGTTCTGATTCTTTATCTCTCAGTGCATGTTTTAGTTAAAATAATTTCTCTGCTAACAACAACGATGGATGCCCTTGGGTTCCGTTTTTAATGTTTTCTTAATCAATCTTTCTTGCCAGCCTAAAATGATATAAAGAAGAAAAATAGCACGCATGAAGACACGCGGAGCATTTAGTGAGCACCAGGCCGAGGTGCAGGGGAGTCATCTATTTTTTTCTTTAAAAAAGGCTCAAAAAGGCATCAGATTGGGAGAGTCACAAAAGGTCTATACGGTTCTGTTGCTCCTATAATTAAATTCTTAGAAGTAATTAGATGCAAAATGACAAATAGCAAGAAGAGAACATACCACTGCTGGATAATTTTATCATTTATACCTATAACTGCCAATCCACCAAGGGCTATTCTTTATATGTCACCTAAATCATAAGAGCTGGTACCTTTTTCTGTGATTCATGTTAGCCCTGCTCTATGATTTACTGCTAAATTATTTCCCTTCTCTTTCAGGGAATTTTTTTTATCTCCTTCCCATGATTAATCTCTGTGGTCTGAATGAGCAAAGCTTTTTAGATGAGTGAGTGTCTACATTTTGAGTACGCTTTTTTTTTTCAGTATGATTTTTTTATACAAATGTTGTTTTTTCAATGTGCTCAAAAAAGATAATTATTTATTTAAAGGCTTATTTTGCCATTAAAAAAAAAATCCTTGCCTACCTAGGGTATATAGTCCAGCCTTTCCTTCCGGAAACAGATGTCCTTTGCTTTGACAAGATGTGATGACAATGGTTGTTGGCAGATACCGCACACCTTAGAGCTTTGTCACAAGGTACATGGCCCTGGTTGGAGTGATTTAAGACCACAGAACATCCTGATGTGTATTTTCCTGGTGGTAGAGGTGAGAGAGAGTGCTAAATAGTCAGTGTGTGTGTGTGTGTGTGTGTGTGTGCATGCGCACTCAAGTGTGTGTGTGCTTTCCCGCTGGTTGTTAAATGCTAACAGGCCTGCCCTCTCTGTGAATGACTAACACATTAATCCCTGGATGTGAGTCCTTTGAACAGAGAAAGCAGATGTTTCAATGCGCTTTAATGAGCCCCATCCACTAGACTCTGTTGCTGTATTGGATCCCTGGGAGTCACATTTTATTTCAGATTGAGGCATCCAGTACGCCCACAGCAATCTTTCAGAAGGCCATGAAAATGGCTTCCCCTGACCCATCTTCCACGGTTGTCCCTTCTTCCTTCTTTTAATGAAAATCTTACCCCAGATGTCACGTTTATGTACCTAATGAATATGTTTGTTATATAAGCACTCAATTTCCCTCTGTGTCGTAGTGAAATGTGTATCTAATGTACCTCAAAGACAGCCACCAAAAAAAAAAAAAATACCTCAGCCAGTTTTATTAAGGTCATTAAACTTTTATCAGGAAGGGTGCTTATGAATTATTGTGTGACTTTTATCTGCCTTCCCTTCCTTTGCCCTTTCTCTAGTCAAGGCTAAAAGAGAAATCTCCTCAAAGGTGTTGATTCTTAATACAGTAAAGGAATATTATGCCTTCGTTTTACCAGAAACTGGATTATACACCACTGAGTAATCTGAGTTTTGATTGGTAATTCACCTGCTCCCTCCGGCCCTACTTCATCAGAATCATAAATATTGTCAAGGGAATGCTGGGCTGAGGGAGAGTCCTGGCTCAGTACAGGTGCATCCTCCTTTCCTTCTTTGCCTGTGCCTCTGGACCTGCAGAACGGCAGCAGAGAAATAATTTGTCCATGTATGGTTCTCCAAGCTGGAGAAAAATTCCATGTGGGTCAGTTACTTCTGCCAGATTTCAGACAATTAATCAATCATCAATCAAACATCAAATTTACTTTGACAAAAGCCAGCAGTCAGAAACTAGATTTTACAAAGACAGCTGTGCTCTAGTTTTCAGACAACTCTTGCTCTATCTACACTAGCAGCACATAACACAGACTTGTTACATACAATATTGGAAAGCAGAATTCTAAAAATAGCGATTGGGCATCCATGCAGAGAATAAGAACATTTCCTGCATGGCTCATGTATGTATTCATTCATTTACTCCTCAGCAAGTCCTGTTATTCTTCACATTGGACTATCCCCATGGATTGAAAGATGAATAAAATTTATGTGTGCCAAGTGGAAGGGAAGAGAAGGCAGAGTGAATGGGGAGGAGGTAGTGTGATATATCTTCACTGTGAGGCAAGCTTTAAGCTAGAGGCTAAGGGTAGATGCAATCCTGTGAAAGGGAGAAGTGAATTGGAAACAGAAACAATAATCTGGTGTTTTTCAGAAACTTTGTTGTCTTGCTCAATAGTTCAATACCTGCCCTTCAGCCCTGAAACCCTGAGGGGTGCAGCCTTTCTCATCTGCGCTGTTTACTTGTGGACACACACACATATCCTGTCACAGTCCCCCTTTTCAAGAAAAAAAAAAAATCATTTCCCATTGTCCACTGTACAACAGGAAATGTTGCAGTCAGATGCTCAGTGGACCACAATGACATTTATGGGTCAAGATGCACATTCAAATGCAAGTTGATTTTCACAGTCAGGGACATGAGACACAATGACACCTACTTGCAAAACCCTGAGGGCTGACAGAACAAGAGCAGAAAAAACATTTCAACAACAGACTCTGGTACATGAATTGGTTTCTATCTGGAGAAAAACTTAACTCTGTTGGATTTGAAGACATGACTTGCATCTAAACTACTTACTTTTCATGTTTTCCCTAGTTATTCTCTCCATAGAAAATAATCAAGTTTCCTTTGTGAAATGAGTAGCATGGAGTTGGAAATATTAAGAAAGGTTTGGACTTAGGTAAAGAAATTTACCCAAGTGAACA
This sequence comes from Murina feae, assembly GCA_004026665.1. NCBI lineage: Eukaryota > Metazoa > Chordata > Mammalia > Chiroptera > Vespertilionidae > Murina > Murina feae. Next base: position 18,967 of record PVJC01009196.1, on the reverse strand, counting down.
GATGTGCAATTGTGTTCGACAATGGGTTAATGAGTATTTTCACTTTGATTGTAGGACTATGACAATTTTGGAAGAACCGTATGAAGGTGATTACAGTGATGATTACAATAGTCTCTATCAAGTAACAAATCCATCTGTCAAAAATGTAGGGCATTCATTCACAGGTTCTGATGAATAGAGTATGACCAGAAGGCAATTGTATTGCTGGATTTTCTGAGTGCGAGTTAGGCTTGGTAAATCACTCACTATGCTGACAAGAGTGCATAGTGGGTATTCAGTGAATGTTTGCTAGTATTACTGACTATGCATAGAATGTTTAATGTTTCTGTCGCAGAAAGACTTCCTTACTCACAATATTACAAAAGTGTCCATTTGAGGGTCTGCACTTAGGTTGATCTCACAGCAGCCATACATTAGAGCATAGCCTCAGCCAAACAGGAGGTACATGAACTCAGGAACTAGGATGGAAGAAAGTTCAACTCCATCCTACATAGCAAATGGCTCCACGGGAATTTCTGACATGAAATAACTCAAGGTTGGGTCTCCAACCACTGCTCTGAGCCAGACGTGGATTTCCAAACTTCCCTGTACTGGTAGTTGCCTCTGTAAACAAGAGGCCAATGTCCTCCCCGACGCTGAGACATCAGTTACATTTTTGTGACAAACACATACCAATAAATCTTCCAAGGTATTCAGCCATTGTTTCTGGAAATTTTTTGGAAAATGATAGACAAGCCAGCTTTCAGTAAGAATAGGCAGCTGTGACAGGGAGAACAAAGAAAAGCAATTCTTTTTAGTGTGTGCTATCTTTGTGGCAAAGCTAATTTTGATGACATGAAAATCACTGTAGACCCCACAGATGAGTCAATAGAGTGTGGGATTAAGTAGTTTCATTACAATGCAAAAAAAGGGCAAAATCACCACTAAATAATAGTCATTTTCAGTAGCAGCTGGCCTGATGTCTTCTTCCTAACACATGTAATGGCCAGGCTAATGTAAATTGGCATTCTTCTTCCATTATATGACTAGTCGATGGTTTAATAAAATTTTATTTTGAAGGTCTATAAAACCACTAATTTGGCGTGACAGGACATATTTCTAAAACTCATTCTATATGTAGATTCCACATGTCTCTTTTATTAAGGAGACTCAGAGTAGCAGCATATAAGCAATTAGTGAACAGAGATCACAATTTTTGTAGAAAACAATTTTGCATTTAACAAATGAAAGAATGTAAAATAAAACAAAGTTCAAAAGGGAGGCAGAAAAAAGAAATCTAGCCTATTCTAGGTGAGAGAGCATTTTCACATTAAAGAATAAGACAATAACCATCTGAGTTCTTTTAAAATTTTAAAACTTAAAGCTGTTGTTGAAGCGAAAGGGGGACTTACTAAATGATTTCCATAGAAGAAAACGAAAGAATTAAGTGAACACAAATACTTAAAAACTGTAAACGCCTTTAATTTTCAAAATCAGCCTTTTCTTTCTCTATAACTACCTATAAACATTGCATCTCCTGCCAAACTGTACATTTCTTAAAACAAGGAGCCACGTCTTACTCATCTGTGAGTTTCTACGCCACCAGAGAGCTTTTCCACCTAATTGTGTTCCCCAGATGTTTCCTGACGAAGGGAAGGCTGGAGGGAGCTTTTGTCCTGTACTTTATGCTAAAAGCAGACAACCTAAAACATAACGTTCTATCCACACAGAAGCAGCTGTCATTTTTCTCACCGAGGGGAAGGCAGAACAACATTTCTGTCTCAACAACAGAGAGGTGGCCTTGCTTAAAACACAGACCCCGAAGGTTTCTAATGGGCCTTCTGCGATAAGGGGTTGTCTCAAGGAATCATGTTCAAGTGAGAAGTTTCCAGTGGTCCTTAATGGGGAACCCTTGCCCCTGTGATTGATGCTACCCCCTGAATCCTTCTCCCCTCTGCAGCTGCCCACATCTAACCTGCAGATGTTCTTGTGCTTTGCCCACGAAGATGAGTAAAGCAAGTTGCTGAGCTCTGCCAAGGTCAGGGTGACTCAGAAAGCTGTGCAGACAGAGGCAACTGGTGGGATTTTCATTTGTCAGTCTGGGTTTTGTGTCCCCTATGAAAACACCTTCTATCACTAAAATGTCAGGTCGCCGCAGACAAGAACTACTAATACCCTGAGAGCAACACTTGGGAAGTTACAATTAAACGTGAGTCCTGGGCACACCCACTAGTGGATGAGAAAGTGGACAGGGGTTTCGCGCAGTGATGTGTGACACTGGCAATCGCTGAAAACATCCTATACATTTTAGGAAGTGATCCGATTTATCATGAATTACAGGCTGCCTTCCCGGCAATAGAGGGCACGGGCGGGAACACATCCTCGGACATTATTCTCAATTGTTTGCTTTTTAAATATTGTTCAGTGGAACTAGTCTTGGGCCTTTTGTAGATCTCCCACGTGCTCTAGATGAGTATGGATGGGAATAATCTAAGCACCTTGGTGAGATATTTCTTCTAAAACATATCTGAGACATTTTTCAAAACGGTTTACTTGCCTAGAATAATTGGAGTTGGATTTAATCAGTTACCAATGCAATGAGGTGAGTGAACTCACATCTTGTACTTCACAGTAGCATCACCTAGCAGACAAAAGCATCTCATCGAATAAACTGAGATGATATAGTGTGTTCTTGTGATTTTTAATAGGGGATATTTGATGTCTCAAGTCTCATTTAAAGAGGTGCCTCTAGAACTATAAAATTAATGGGATAAAATTTCATAATGTCAGACCTAGAGGATCAAAACATCTTGTTTAAATAAATAAAAATCTTCAACGGAAGTAGAATGAATTTTTCCCAACATTGAAAACCAGAAGAAATAATTGTAAACACATTCCATGTAATGAATTGCATCCTGGTGTCTTTTCAGAGGACTATATGAAAAAAAACAAGCATTAATTTATATCCTTAATTTTCTCCCTTTTTCATTTTCTCTGTCTTTATCTTAAAACATCACTGAAATCAAGTCTTCCAGAATAATGGCTCTCCCATCAGAGTTAGTTAACCCTGATACAATACATAGTGTGTATTTTAATGCATTTAGGATCCACCTAAGAAAGCTCATGCAACTGATATTGTCATATTCATTTCCCTTAAAATCAAATTCCTTACATTTCCACACAAACAGATTCTCCAACGAATCAGATGGGAAAACATTAGATTAAAAGTCAGAGAATGTATTTTCTTTGCATATCGAGAAGCATGAGGGACGGGAGAATAGGAAAGGGCAGAAGGAAGAGATTCTATACACCCCTTAAAAACAATAGACTTTAAAATCTAACTTCACCTGTACAATCTTGAAGGGATTGGGGTTCTGGCTGCAGGCGGCCTTTAATTCTTGCCATCTCCCTTGTCCCTCTACATGTTCCCTTGTAGGATACTGAGTAGGAATGGGGGTAGTGGGATGGATGGAACATGGGCATAAACAAAGACTGTATAAATCTGTGTGGAATCTACCAGGAACTCTGAGCAAAACAGTTTACTTAGATTTATAAGCCAGAAGCTGCCTGGAGTTTTCCCAAACTGTCTGCACCACCTATAATGATAACTAATATTTTTTTAAATGCTTCCTAGTGCAAGGCATTATGTTAGTTTCTTTACAATTTAATCCATTATTTTTTAAAAACAAAACAAACAAACAAACAAACCTTACGCTATCAGACCACCACTCATCTTCTGAATCAATCACTTCATCAGCTCCCTGTTTTCTGGGGCGGAGGATCTCAAAAGGCAGGCTGAGAGTCAGCATCAGCACCACCTGGGAACTTGTAGAAAAACAAGTTCTGGGGCCCAACCCCAGATGTACTGAAGAATAAAAAAATTCAGAGCAGACCCAGTAATCTGTATTTTCATAAGCCTTGCAGATGATTCTGACTGTTGCAAAGGAGGATACAACAGGCTGGCCCCATCTCCTCAATAAGTAGGGTGACTAGGGGCTGGGGGCAGTGGTTTATCCTCTAGCCTCCTGGGGATCAGGCCAAGAGAAGATCTGCCTGAGTCCACACTCTGTCTCAGCGCTCTCTCTCTCCTTTCCTGTTTATAGGATCCTCCTGAGGAGAACTTCCTCAGTCAACCTTAGACTCTTAGATCCTGTCCCAGCTCCTGCTTTTGAGGAACCTCACCTCATACACCCCATTTCTCCAGCTGAGGAGCTGAGGCTCAGGGGCCACACAGATGGTAGAGAGAATGGGCGGACCCAGGACTCCAAGCATCTCATCTCAGATTTGATAGTCTCTGTGCTACCCCTCCCCCAGCCTTAGGAAAAGACTTCTAACCCATCAACCACACTAGATCCATCACCAAAAAGGGTCTAAGTGACTATAGCTGTCCTGTCTACCTAGCGAGTAGGCAGAAGTTTCAAGTAAAGTAACATTGCAAAGACATTACAAAATATAAGCCCTAAATATGTAAAGGCCATTTCCTAATCTCTCAGAAGCGACCTCGATTATCTGACCTTTCCACACACACTCTAGTCTAAGACTCTGTCACTTCTGAGATCTCAGCTGGAAACCCATGGGGCTAGCGTGCGTGCCATGCATTCCAGTGAGTCCCTGCTCTTTTTCCAACTGAGCTCCAGCAAGGACTCATGTCTGGTTGGGATATGTGCTCATTTTTCCTCTTCCACACACACCCAAGTAGACTGCCCTATATATGTTTTTTTTTTTTATCTCATTCTATTTATTTCCAACCACTCCTGTAACCTACCAAGGTCATGTAAAAGTCTGATTGCATTACATGTGGTACAAGTCACTCTTATGTATGAGTTTTTTTCTCTTCCCACCTTGGTGGTGTTATTTTGAGGTAGACTCAAAAGCAAGTCCAGTTGCTTTATTTTAAATAACAGAGGCCGTGCCCGGAGTTCACATAAAACATCAGTGTCTACATCTAGAGAGGTCAAGGGGTCAGTTGTTTCAACAATCAACCAGTCAATTTGATGAAACAACTGCTTTTTCTCATTTTTCACTGTATGGAATAGTAAGCTGCCTACAGATGCAAACTTAAAGGGAAAAACAGAGGGAAAATGTCTTAGAAAAAACCCTGCAGTCACTGAACAGAAGATCTCCACAGAAAGGGAGATTCAAAGTCAAGGCTCTCTCTGGGTTAATGAGGTTTCTAGTTCAAGGACATAAACAGCCTCTGTGACTGTGGCCTATTACTCATAAGGACCTCTTGTTGGGTGATTTATGTAATTCTCCTTTTGTTAATTGTGTCAGTTGATTTGAATTATATTGCGTTCCACATTAGGGCCATTAGTACCAGTCATATTTAAATGTCTGATAATTTCCATCTAGGAAGTTTTAAGACCTGAGCAATAGTTGCAATATCATTTTCTTAAATTCAGATGAAGTGGGTTGTTGAGCCCATGGAAATGAGCTGTTCCTTTGGATGAGATTATCTGAGGGAGAATATAAGGAACCGAGTGTGCCTACAAGTCACATCTCACATGTATAGGTAATTTTGGAAACACTGATTAATACAGGTGCGGCATTTTATTCCAACATTGCCACATTTTATTTAAAATATTTAGAAAAATATGCATATTGCTTTATATTGCATATTATCTCTACTGGAAATAAAAGGCAGTGTGTGCCTGAAACCAACTTACGCATGTGTATTTCTTCTCAGAGAAATGGAGAGTATTCCCTTGAAGTACAGTGGTGAGTTAGTTATTCCTTGAATCATTATAATCCTAAAGTTGAAGTAATATTCTTGGTAGAGTGAAGAAAAATCCTGCACTAGACAGACCAAGCTAACTTCATTGTGAAGTTACTTATAGAGAAAGGATATTGCATCTAGGCAATAAAGAAAAATACCTTCTAGTTGTGGATAGTAAAAACAGCACTCATATAATAACGGCCAACTGGAACCCTGAGGCTTTTCTGAATTGAGCAATTTTGGTGACAAATGCCTTTAGAACAAGAGGGAAAATGTCTCTGGTGTCCTTTCCACCTGCACGACCACTGAAGTGCTTTCGTTCAGATAAGAAAATATCAAGATCCAGTTCAAAGTTAGCAGTTGCTGTTTGCTGAAATGCAACAAATGCTTCACTTATTTCCAATTAAGCCACTTCTCAATCTTGGCAAATTATGGGATTTAACTTGCAAGGTATTTTTCAAATGCATGTGTTCCTTTCTTCTCATCTCTGCTCTGTCTGGCCTGGAAATGTCCTACATGTCTTTTCATTTAACAAGAATACGCATATCTGTGGCACAGATTGTGCTAATTTTCCTATGAGCTAAAATAATTATAAACATACTTATAATAACATTTACTATAGTTCCATGGATTTCCCATGAACAACAAATAAAAAGGACAGGTAAAGAATACTCAGCATATCTTCCAGCTCACATCTTAGCTTTAGAGTTGCCTCAATGCCTACAGACCCTCTGCACAGGATGTGTATGCATCCTCATGGACAATGGACAATTGTTTGGATAGTTGAGGTAGAATCCCCTTCAGGAAAACATAAAGTCAATGGGAGATTTAGAATATCAAATGTTGAGCATGCATCTATAAAACCTGACAGTTTAGACCAAGCATGTCAAGCTCGTGGCCCGCGGGCCACATGCCTTGTTTATTTGGCCTTTGCTAGCCTTTGAGTTGGACATGCTTGATTTAGACTGACTTGAGTAGCAGCAGCACTTCCTACGTGTCTAGCACTTTGCAGCTTGCAGAGCACCTCAGCTCCTTGCAACAGTGCTTTGCGGAGAGAAAAACCTAGAATAGCTTATGATATCTTTACAATCGAGACTTTCTATTTTCATGACTCCCTGACTGGTTATTTGCACTACACAGGAAGAGCATATTAGCATAAAGATCTCAATGAAAGAGACAAGACAGAGAAACAATCTGAGAGATTAAAACACAAACAATACACAACAGTTTCAGGTGACAGTAATACTTGATTCTACATTTTAAAAAATGATCATCATTTCAAAAGCTTTGCAATTGTTCTTTATAAGAAGATAATCTCATCAAAATGACCAGATGAGTTGTCAATGAAATATCTTCTGAATACATTTATAGTGTGAATTGGAGATATTAATAATTTATTGTTATCTGAATTATCTTTAATTTTCTTTAAAAAAAAAAAAAGAGTCACTACAAACTTTGGAAACCTGGGGCCACACTGTGTATTTCATGTTGGATAAAACTGTCATGGACAAATCAACAAATGTCATAGACCTCTGGTAGCTAAGGCATGTGACCAGCATGGGTCTACTTTGCAGCTTTGGCAAGCACACCTTGAGGAAGTTTCTCCTGGATCTACTGACCTGAAGTTTGACTGATTTGTTCTCGAATATTTACAGAAACAATTACTTTTCAGTTTTGACATGTTACAAGTGATTAAAAATATATATAGTTTTAAAAAGGTGAGTTAAGTATGAGATACACTTTGGGGCGTGTTTTATAAAGACAAAGGCAAAATATGCCATAGGACTTATTTTATTATTTATAGCTTATGTATGAGAGAGAGAGAGAGAGAGAGAGAAAGAGAGAGAGAGAGAGAGAGAGAGAGAGAGAGAGAGAGAGAGAGAGCAGTGAGTTTACAGGTTATGGAGTTCAAATATATTTCTGGAGGACATTAGCCCAGAAATAAGGTTTTAGGAGGAAATGGGTTTAATTTCATGGATATAAAATAGAGCGTTTAAATTTGGGATATAGTGTGCGATAACCTGTAGGTAGGTATAACTGAGAGGCATATCTGGCACTTTTTATAAGACAGGTATTTACAACAATTTTAGAAAAGAAATTGACTAGACATGATCATGATAAACAAGAGCAATTTGCCAGGTAAATAAAACACCTTGTTTTCTGTGTCAAACCAGCTGAGAGATTCAGACAATAATTTGCGTACCAAGGCTTACCCCGCCTGAACCCTACTTTGAACCAACTACATAAATAATGCAGAAGTGAGTATTTAAATTATCCAGACAAACTCCCACTTTAGTTCCAACATAGAGACTTAGTCTGATGTATTATTTATATTACTAGAGCATATGCACTGTTTAGTTTAGTTCAGTCACCATAATATACTTGATCAAATGTTTTAATTTGTCATACTTTATGTTTTAAAGTGAATTAAATCAGTATCATATATATTTCTTCAGGAGCAAGGTGAGTTGTTTTCAGTATGATTTAGCCTGGATAAAAATAGATGGAAAACTATCAGTTTAATTGAATTTCCATCTGGAACGGTGAATCAAATATTTCAATAATGCCATAAAACATGCATTTTGCTTGTTTGTATTCCTCTGATCTGGGAAATTTGCTTGTTTTAAGGATCTTTATGACAGAGTACCCATAAATTTTAGTTTAAACTATGTTAAAAGGAAGGCTTATAATTTACTACTGAGAAGTATTGGGATATAAAAGAGATTATGTGTATTAACATCATATTGCTGTTATTTACAGCTTTTATTGGTAGGCAAGGCAAATCCAAAATTACGTTTTCTCTTTTTTTGTTTTATTTAAAACCTTCCTGGGAAGGTTTCCATTCAAATAGCATAAGAGACAAGATGTGGATGGAAACAGATAGCAGTGCTAAAACTTAAGCAGTTATATTCATGAACATAAAAGTACATGTATAGCAATTTTAAGTTGGTAACATTTTTCTTAATTATTGTAGGATTGTTATTAAATGATACCTTCATTTGAAACCTGAGTTATGCATTTTTGTTTTAGAACCAAATCGTTTTGTTAGATGAGTCCTATCTGAGTACCTATTTTCTTTCAGGAACTATATGCCAGTCAAAGAGGTTGGCACTAGTGTCAGTAGAGAGCATGGCAGACATGTTCCCTACTTTTCAGAGCTCGTGCACACAGCAAGTCCTCCTGTAAGGTATTTATAGACACCAATTTCTCCATACTCAGTACTCAGCTGGAGCTTTGTTGCTTTAAGGTGGTCCCTCACCCCCACCCATTGTATTTTAGGTCTCGGCATTAAAGTTTTCTCATAGAGATCTTTCCAGGTTCCCTAAACAAGTCTTTCTATAAAACCCTTCTCCCCTAGTACTGAACTCTATTTTCTTCAAAACATTTATTACAATTTAACATTTACGTACCTTTTTTGTGGTATATTTGTCTAGTTTCTGTCTTTTCTATTAGGTTAGAGTTTGTCAGTGTTTATTGTGAATGCCTAACACAAAGTAGTTGCTCAAAAAATATTTGTTGAGTGAGCGCATAAAATAATGTCTATTTATATTATAAAGGGCCCATGGCCATAATGCTGTAATTATAACGACTGGTCACCAGAAGGTACAATGAGCACCTCTTAGTCCCTCCCCCTGGCCCATGAGCAGCGGCTCTCTCAGAAGGCAGGGTGGGGCACGAGCTATTAGTGGCAGAGAGCTATCAGTGGTGGAGAGCCAAGAGCGGTGATTGGCAGGGCGGCCAGCTGAGGCAAGTGGAAGTGAGCTACTAGTGCATGATTTTGTGCGCGTTGGGCCTCTAGTGTTAATATAAGTATATGACTGAGATAGAGTCTCTCAAATAAATATGCAACTATATGAAAGGGGAACTTGATTTAGGGGATCAGAGAATGTTTTCCAGAGAAAGGGAATTGGGAAAAGGGAGGAATGCAGAAAAAACAGTATATGAAAATTCCTACTGGGAAAGAAATACAACTTAATCAATGAGCTGCTATAAGATTAATAAGTCTGGAACTCAAAAAAGAAGTCTGGAGTTTGAAATGAGGATCTAGGACTAGGAAGGGGTCAGATCATGAAAGGCTTAGTTGGTCATTTAAGTGTCTTCTTTATTTGAAGAATAATGAAAAGGAATTCCCTGGTTTTAAACAGGGGAGAAACATATTAGTTTGAACTTTTTGAGATGCACTCCAACTGCAGTATAGAAATTAATAATTTGGGGATGATATGAATAGAAGAAAATATAAGGGTTAGGAGGCTATGCTGTCAGCTTAGGGAAAAGGGCATCTTAGACTATGGAAGAGGCACATTGTAAGGAGCAGAGACAGTCAAAGATAAGAGGACTTGATAACTGGATAATGTGGAATGAGGAAGAAAACATCCGGAAGCAAGGTCTGTTGTGGACAGCTGGATGGTGACTGTGCCCTTCTCTGGAAGAGGATTAAGAGTGGAGAAGACCAACTCCAAGAGTTTTGTTGAAACATGTTCAGTTTTAGGTGCATGTGGAGATATCCAAATAGAGGCAACAAGTAGGTCAGTACATGCATGAGTCAGAAAGCTGGGCGGTCAGAATTGGACATGAAGATTGTGGATCACGGACAGTAGGTGCTAAAACAGCAATAAGAAGAGGTGGGTGTTCCTAGGAAGGGAGTATAGGGTTAAGAGGAAAGATTGTGAAACTCAGTTTGGAGGTACTCCCTGTACTTAGGCACTGGTGCCTTTAGGAGAGCTGTTACAGAAGAATGGGGCCTGCATCAGATGGGGTGTACTTAGGAGTGTTGGCTTTATTATTAGCGACAACTATGACATAGTTTGTAAATGTACCCCAATTAAAAATACATTTTAATTCGAACATGTTTGTGATCTTCAATACAGATGGAAGTTTCCGGCTTGCATTTAGAGATTCATTAAATTTTCATGATGAAAGCGATGACCCATTCTAATGCAAACTGTATTTTGTAGATGAGGAAAACAAGATTAAGGAAGTGTCTGAGTACTTTTTATGGTTACAGTAATCTATAGAGTCTGAAATAGGGCCAAGATTTCCCAACATTTAACCATTTCCCCCTTTCATTATTATTTATCTTCCATGATATGTACTATTATTTGTAGATTCATCTTTATATAGATACAGTACCAACTGTAATTTGGGTCAGTGTTCATTTCATTGCAATATGCTTTCATTTGGGATTATAAATCTAATTTACAGCTCACTGTGAAGCTCAATACTACCTAAAAAGAGGGTGCCTGTCCATGAAACTATAGAAAAAAAATGCTCACCCCACAAGCCTCATATAACACTTTTAAGAAGCTCATTAGTAATAGTTTTATTGAAAAATCAAAATCAAAATGGGTCAGTAGATGAGGAAAAAAACAAAACTTGATTTATGATGCGACATTTCTGCTGCTTATGTACGCTTTTCTCACATGTTTTCCTGCACAAGGTATTTCCATTTTTCTCTCAGGGATGCGTATTATCAAACCCACGAGTGTGACCGCACTCAGTCCAACTGGCACATTGAATATAGAATCTGAAGTCACTGAATTGGACACATTTAACTCTATCTCTTCCCCCTTTCTACTTGCGTTCTGAGTGCAAGAATATATTCAGAGAAAAGTGTTTACCCCTTATGCCTGCCCTGTGAAGGAATAATTCCAATCTTCAGGTGGCATGTGAGACCTGGGCTTGCTGGGCTGTGGCCAGCCACCAGAAAAATATCATCCTGAGGGCCTTCTGAGTACCCGGAGCAGGAATCAGCTGCAGTGCCCATCACAGCACCTGGCATGGTGTGGCTGATGCACGGTAACGAAGCTCAGCCAGTGGGGCTCAGTGGTTGAGCATAGACCAATGAACCAGAAGGTCCTGGTTTCATTGCCGGGAAGACCACAATCGTGGGTTGCAGGCTCCGTCCCCAGTTTAGGGAAGGCAGGAGGCAGCTGATCAATGGTTCTCTCTCATCATTGTTGTTTCTATCTCTCCCTCTCCCTCTCCCTTTCTCTCTAAAATGAATAAAAAGTATATATTCTAAAAAAGTGTAATAAAATACATTGCCACACTTCAAATTTATATGCACTTTAATTCCATCTTGCCTTATATTTAATTAGTATTTATTCTCCAAATAATGCCAGATAAAGCTGATCTGATAAAAGCTGGTAGATCGTATTAGTGAAAAGCAAGTATTTTGTAAGTTCTGAACAACAGAAAAGGCCATATAAAACATTCATACTTATTACTACCTGGAAGCTACAATTCTTCCAATATAACTCATTTTCCAAACTGCAAGGAAACAGCTCACATTATAAAATATGAATGATTTCTTAAACTAAGCTCTGTCTTCCAAATAAAGCACAAACCTTATATCTTATGTTTTCAAAAGGGCTTTCCACCTGCTCTTTGATTTGATAATATTTCTGGGAAATGACTTCAATTCAAATAAACCAAGATTCAGGTGTGTTCACGAAGACAGACAGACCTAGGCTCGCTTCACAGCCTGTAGTCCCCATGACAAGTGTTCCGGGCCCTAAGTCATTACCATCAGACAGCTTTTACGTGAGCACCTTCTGTGTCTACAACACTGAACTAGGTGCTGGAGTGATTTATGGGGCCCTGTGTGAGATAGAGAATCTGTTCCTAATTCAACTACCGAGTGGAAAAATATGTGATACTAATTTGAGAGACTTTGATGACCATGCAATCCATGGAGAGGGTCCCTATTGTAAATTTCAATATGGTTTCTGGTAATCATATCTTAACAACGGCAAGAAGTGTGGGAAACAGAGTGCACTTCTCAATGTGCTCTAAAGCACTAACAGGCCGTGCCTCTGGGCTTGCTAAATATCAAACTCTTGACTCAGAATCACTCTGGCCCAAAAAACTCATCAGTGTCCCTTTTCCCAAATGAGCATTTCCAAGACTTTGTTCTGGGGAACACCCAGTGAAGGCCGGCGGGGGAAAAGGTCCATGTTCTTTTAATGCTATGGAATGCTGCCCGCTGAACCATCTCCTTGGGCTTTCAGAACGCGCTGTGGCTCAACAAGGCTGCTGAGGAGGCCTGCACAGAAGAACCTGTTTGGCTTTGTTTCACTCAACCTTTCCCAAACTTGATTAAACTCTGACAGTATTTACTCATAGGCCACTTACTAACATCTGAATAAACTCCAGTGCTGAAAACCTGTGCTAGATTCATTGCTAAAATTATGATGATGATTGTGAAGTCTCTACTTTGTGCTGGGTAGAAATTATACAATACCCTGCTATGGCTATTGGTTTAAGGGACCCCAAGTACAAATATATATGTATGTTGTGATTTTGCTATAATTCTAAGTACACACACATACACAAACACACACACACAACTGCCTCTTCCAAGGTGGGCTACCATACCTTGGCTCTAAATTTCTCTATGGAATGTAGTGTAATCCAAGAGATTTTGGATTAAGCATGAAATTAATTTACAATAGCTACATGTGTTAAGAAGCAGTATGAAGTAACAATACTTTTATTTTCTTCTTCATTCTTCCATTTGAAAGGAATTGTTAGTGTAAACTGCTTCTTTGCAACACAATTCTTGTCAACAACCACTGCCAGTTGTTGAACTGCTTGCTTTAATGTGACATTTTATGCCACTCTTAGATATATAATGGTGTGCGTGTTTTCAAATAGACTTTACTTTCTGGAGCGGTTTTAGGTTCACAGCAGCGATTTCCCACATACGCTCTGCCTTCCACATGCACAGCTTCCTCCATTGCCAATATCCCCACCATTCAGGAGCCCCGAGCAAGGGCAAAGTACTCAACTCCCTGAGCCTGTTTCTACTCCTATAACATGAGGATCATACCCTCTATGTGATTTCTTCTGAAGATTGATCCAGATTGATCCAATTATATGCAAAGCACCTAGCACAGTTCCTGGCACATAAAAGAGAAAATTCATGCTAGGAACTATATAATACATGTGAAATCACTTCTGTAAGCTGCAACGGAAATAAAATCATCGTTACGTTATCACCTCATCCTTACTGCTAGCATATTCTCCTTTTATTCTGAGCAACCTTTCTATACAGTTGACAGGGGAGGACGGTTGCATTGGACGCATCACAGGAATGTGGTTTATTTCACTAAGCACACGTTCCTTGCATAATAAAGACATTTATTACCACTTCGTTGGAAGAAGTGGGCTCACATTAGATGGTATTTGAACAATCTGGAGCACAGTGCTTAGATGGCAGAAGGTACTCAATACATGTTCATTTTCTTCTTTTTGTTTCAGAAACTAGTGTTAGTACCATATTCAGACATAACAAATAAAGCAAATCTTGTATTTTTAGAGTTCTCAATCTCACGTACAAATCACAGTGAAGCTTGGCCAACATGGCTCAGGGGTTGAGCCTCGACCTATGAACCAGGAGGTCAAAGTTGGATTTCTAGTCAGGGCACATGCTCAGGTTGCAGGCTTGATCCCCAGTGTGGGGCATGCAGGAGGCAGCTGATCAATAATCTTCTCTCATCATTGATGTTTCTATTTCTCTCTCCCTCTCCCTTCTGCTCTACAATCAATAATTTAAATTTTTTTAAATTATAGTGGATTTTGCATTATTCTAGGCGTCAAAGGAGGAGGAAAGAAGGCTCAAAGAAGTTAAAACACGTGCTCATGAGAGGGGCCTGCATCAGGCGAGTGGTTTGATCACAGTTGTGTCCCCGGGACAGCCTGTCCCAGGATGATCATCATAGTAGAGTGTGCAGCACGTTGGCACTGTATTCTCCATGGGCAAACACGGTTACTGACTCCCTAGAGGGGCACATATGCCAAAGACCTATCGGAAGAATCTCTTTTGGAATTCTGCAACTTAAGTTAGAAGCTAAGAAGTTTCAACAGATGACTTTTTCTTAAGAAAAACAAGAGGGAGACAATGCCATTTCATTTTTTGGGTTCAGCCCTACGCCTGTGCCAGAACATGTCAGAGGTGCTCCGCTGAGTGAGACCAATGATGGCCGCTGTCCCTGCCTGTGGCACAGAGTGCACCAGCGGGAAATCCTATTAATTCATGATGGATCAGAAGTCCCAAGTGCAAGCCCTTGGCCATTTCAGGGAAGGCAAACGTGGAAGAGGTCAGGTTTTCTCCTTTTAATTACCAACTCCCTGGGGAAACACTGCTACTGACCTGCTATGTTGTCAGTGTTCTGATTGGGTGTAAATGGCCATCGCAGGGAATAAAATAACATATGTTGATCACCGGGGCACAAAGGTGTTTTGCATAATTCCCTTTATTTCATTCATCTACTGACTCTGATGAGGAAAAGGAACGTGAGAAAGATGGAAAAAAAAAACCAACAAAAAAACTCGCCCCAAGTCACTCAACTAATAAGCAGTTAAGCCAGGAGTAATTGAAGGCTTTTTGCTCCCAAGGTCACACCTACCCAGTTACTGCAGGGAGAGCTGGGGATCTCAAAGCCAGCTGGTTTCTCCCCTCCTCAGAGTTGGTAAACACAGCTTGGGTACAGCAACCTCTGAAGGAGTAAACAATAGCATTCTCATACTACATTATATGTACTTAACACACGGGTCAATTTACTAGTACGCATGGCAAACTTTAGTAATAATTGCCTTCATATTTGTAACAGAAGGCAAGTTGACTATGATTTCTGGAAAAGATGAAGTAATTTCTTAAGGAGTCTAATTCACTCCACCTAATATTGGGCAATTCCTAGAGCTCTTCATCACTCTCTAACTCTAACCATTTCCCTTCACAGACAACATTGCCTACCATGTTGGTAGATCATTTTCTATAAATTATGTACAACACAAGTCGCAATGTGTAATGCCACCACTTAAATAAATATGTATTATTTATAGTGTCACAGGTGAAGTATTGAAAGAAATGATACAATTTGCCAAGAATCCTATTTTGAAAATAACTTCTCCAGAGTGCTGAACCTGGGAAATATGGGCTTTTTTCTGCTGTTTAGATTTTTTTTAGTAATAAATGTGTGTTCTAATAAAATATTTCAAATAAACACTGCATTATTAATGTACCTTGTACTTGCCCTGGGGCAGCCCAGGCATAAACGGTTCATTTAAATTCTGGGCTCTTCCTGCAACACACACAGTACTTCCACGAGTTCTCTGTCAGAACCGAAGCTTTGTGGTTTCCACTTGTACACACACGCTACACGCTGAGGTGGACAGACAGGATTCCATGCTCTACAGCCAAGTCCAAATCGTTTCCTTCTTTCTTCCTCGGCAGGTGTGGGCGGCAAAACTAATACTATGTAGTGTGCTAGTATTTTTTAAAGCTAACATATACACGGTGTCCCTCAAAATATATGTACACTTAATAGCTGATAGCTCAATTGATGTTTCTTTCTTTTATTTATTTATTTTTTTTAGATTTAACCCATTGGAATGAACCAGTTCAGAGTTTTGAAGACTTTTGTGAAATGCCCTGTGTAAATGAATTTCTTCTACAGTTCCAGATTTCTTGTTTTCTTGAAAAAAATATTTTAAATGTGTGTTTTTTAAAATTGATTTTAGAGAAAGAGGAAGGGGAAGAGGGAGAGATAGAAACATCGATGACAGAGAAACATCCATCAGCTGCCTCCTGCATGCCCCCTAATGGCGATAGAGCTCATAACCCAGCATGTGCCCCTACCTGAGATCTAACCCCATGACCTCTTGGTTCATGGGTTGATGCTAAACCACTGAGCTACACTAGCCAGTTTCTTCTTTTTCTATCTTTCACTGGGTTCAAAACAATTCATTTTAAGTGGCAACACAGTGGATGAGTCTTAGATTGTGTTATAGGTCATTTCAAGGCCATGGAAATGAATCCATAATACAGCAGTATCACTCTGTGCTTGGGACAGTCATCATCAAGAATCACCAGAGCAGAAAACGGGCCACTCCTAGCAATTACTTTTTGCCACAATGGACTAGGGACAGACTCTTTGGCCTCCCCACTTTTCAAATTCATTTATATTTCATTAGGTAGTTGCCATTAAATATTACCTCGTGGTTAATTAAAAATTATAAAATGGCATTCATTCCAAAGTATTAATCAATACCTGCAATCCATTTACCTTGAGTGTAGAAATCAATTTCTAGAAGTGGTATTATAAGCTGTTTATCTTCTACATTTTTTTTTCTGGCTAAGGTATACTTTTGGATAATCTATGCAAAGCAAATTTCCTATCTAAAATTAGAAATTGTAAACTGCCTTTTAGAAGAATAATCACAATATATTTTTATTGATAGTTGTCTAATAAAGCTATCTTTTTCCTTCTACCTGTGTAGGGTTTCCACTTGTTAGTGCTGTGTGGAAATGCTTCGGCAGGCACAGGCAGAATTGAATTCTCTCCACAGGTCCCACCAAACAAGCAGTTCAACACTGTCATAACGTTCTTAAACAGAGTGGGCTTTACACATGGACTCCAAAGTCAAGATCAGACTACTTCACTGAACAGGCACCAGGTGTGTCAGGCACTGGACAGATATCTCCCCAGGTCTGCAAGTCAGTAATGGAGCAGAAGCTACCAGACCTCTAAGAGGTTCCTCAGTTGCAGAGAGGTTGGGGTGGCCTGATCTTGCTTAAGTGAGCCTCCAGTCTGAATGTGAGACCCTGGGCAACTAAGCAGGGAGGAAGACGAAGATGGGAGAGAACTGGGGGAAAATAGTAAAATGGCCTATTTACTGAAAACCAGTAGGGACTATTCAAAACTTAGCCCTTAAAGTACGTTTCCCTTCAAAAAGAGGATATTTAAAATAGCCACTTGGAGTACAGGTCCCTTGACCTCAACAGCCGTAGTGATTAGAAATTAATGGAAAAACTTGAACAAGTTACATAACTTCAACTGGCACCTCTTCATCCATAAAGGTGGAAGCAATTGCATTATCTCTCAGGGCTGTTGTGAAGATGGATTGCATTAGTATGTGAAAAGTTTAGACGGGTGTCCAACATTTGGTGGATCTTCAAAACAATCATAGCTATAATTATGACCAAATGTTCTTGCAATTTGGGGGTGTTAGGCCTTTGCTGCCTAAATAGGGCTAGATTTTTACTGGCCAAATATTTCTCAGGCATCTTCTTCATTCCTGAGAATGCTTCCATTACTCATTCTTTAGTTATTATTGGTGGAATTTTGAGCAGAGCACATAATTAAGCAATGAAGATTGTTTTCTTCCCTCCCTCCCTCTCTTCCTATCTATCTATCTATCTATCTATCTATCTATCTATCTATCATCTATGATTATGTTCTCAAGGGCCTTGCTACCAAGGAGAAGAGAAAAAGTGAAAAGATATTAAGTCATTAAACTGTAAGTCAAGTTTAACTTTCTGGTATTATAAAGTCCTTGAGTGAGAATCAGATAGGAGGGGTAAAACAGGAAATTCTAGGTAGAAGGGACAGTGAGAACAAAGGCTGGGAGCAGAAATTGTTGTGGGTTGAATTGTGTGCTCCTCAAAATCCATATGTTGAGGTTCTAACCTGTAGTACCTCACAAAGTAACCTTATTTTCAAATAAGGTTGTTGCAAATATAATTAGTCAAGATGAGGTCATACTGGATGGGCCCTAATCCAATAGTTTGTGTTCTTGAAAAAAGGGCAAATTTGAGTGTAGGTGCACTACATGTGAAGATTGTGGGGTGATGCTGGCCCAAGCCAAGGAAGCCATACCAGAAGAAGGAGAGAGGCCTGGAACAGTTCCGTCCCCTGCACTTTTAGAGGGATCTGACCCTGCCCACACCTTAATCTTGACCTCCAGACTGTGAAATGATACATTTCTGTTGTGTAAGTTGCTCACCATGACACCTTCTATGACTACCCTAGCAAATTAACACAAGGAATAAAAATACAGGATGCGGGGAAAGGAAGATGGCTGCCGATGAGAAGGCAGACTGAAAGACAGTGAGAGAGAGAGAGAAGGAACAGAGGGTGTGTGGATGTACCAAGCGTGGAAATTTATGAATGTGCAACAGCTATACTCCAGAGGACTGTTGGAGAACCCGAATGGGGCTCCCTTAACCGGGCGCTACCTCCACTGCTGCTGAAATCTCTCCCGGAGCTGCGGACTCGGCTGCGGGGACAGGGCCATCTTGGGTGACTGTTACAAGAAACGTATACATCCAGGGATACTGCAAACAGGTCACCCAGGGACCAGCCAGGAACCCAGGAACACCGGAGCTCAAGCCAAGAATTCGTGGACCCAGACAAGCCCTGCACCTCCTCACGGACAGGTCAGATTTCGCTTGTTAAAAGCGTGGTTTGTATTCCAGGTGGGAGAGTT
>PVJC01009195.1:0-46548 GCA_004026665.1 Murina feae | reverse complement strand
AAAAATAGATCCAGAGACAGAGAATAATCAATCAGACTGTCAAACCTCAGAGGGAAGGTAGGGGAGGGTGAGGTAAGGCGGAGAGATCAACCAAAGGACTTATATGCAAGCATATAGGCCTAACCAATGGACACAGACAACAGGGGTGTGAGGGCATGAGTGGGGAGGGGGAATGGGGATAAGGTGGGGATAAGGACACATGTAATAACTTAATAAAAAATTAAAAAACACCCCCCCTCCCCACACATACAAAGAGAAAAAAAAATAACAGTGGGATCTCTCTTAACCTCCACAAACCAATTAATTACATTAACTGATGATGTTATGATTTAAGTATATAAACCAAGAACAGTGAGCATGAAGTATATAAACCAAGAACAGTGAGCATGAATAAACGGTTTCTGTGAAAACAAAATTTCATGCTTTGGAAGCACTCAGTAAATGAAAGTTGCTAAAAAAAATTGCTGTTGAATTAGGTGTGGGTGAGACAACTATAAATGATTGCAGAGAAACAAAAATATGGGATGATTTTGCACTCACGTTATCTCATTAATGTCCTTAAACTTTGATGCTGCTTTGAAAAAAATGGAAACTGGAAATTGCAGATGATGAGTTATGGATTTGGCTTTTTGAAGAAAGATGATGGAGCACTTTCATCATCTTAATATTTAAAGAAAACATGGTGGCTCCACATAAAAGTTAGCAGAAGAAAGCATGTTTCTATTTTACGTTACAATAAACTATTTTGAGTGTTATGCATCCCTTTTTTATGATTCTCTGCTTAAGTTAAGTTTTTGATTAACCAAATTATTACCAGTCCTAAAGTAAAGTGGTTTCTTTACTCTTCCATGCTTCAGCGAGATCTTAGGCTTGCTGACTGCCTGCATGGGAAGCTCCCCCAGACTCTGCAATTGGCCTCTTGAGCTAGCTCAAGGCTCACCCTTCCATCTCCCCACTCCATAGTAGAGAGAAAAAAAATACAGATTTAGGTGGAGACCCTGGTTTGTCTGGAGCCATTGTGCCGTGTCAACCTTCAGTGAGATGAACAAAGAGCTTTAAGTCTTTTTTTTCTTCTTCTCCCCACCTGTTTGGCAACTCTTAGTGATTCCATGAATTCTGATGCTGCGAGGGGAGTCTAAAGCTGCTCCTGGTGTCTTGCTGGGAAGGCCCGGGAGTGAGCAGCTTTATACCTTAGGGAGAAATAGTTCCAGTTCCTTGACATTATCTTCCTGGGTCAAGGTTAGATGTTGGTTGAAGATTAAGAGCTGGACCAACCAAAGACCTGCATCTAGGGCTCCTGCTCTTTGAGTGACAAAGAGGTAATTGGTCTAACTCAACTCAGGCAGTGCTTTTAGATAGGAGTTCAAGGCTGAAAACCTGTGACAATAGTACTGTGCATTCACTCAGTGGTCTTTTCTGTCTCTTTCCTTGAAGCACCTTGGGTGACCCCCAAGTGATGGTCAATGAACCATGTATTTGGATCCCATATCAAATATTTTCAGCTGTCAAGGAAACAGCTGTGAATATCCTGTCCCCTACTTTATGCATCAGAATTCATTCATCCCAAATTCCACTTTGTCAGTTAATCTGAAAAGACATTCATACTGAAAAGTTAGGGAGATGGTGCTAAATTTTTGTCTGGATAGACAGATATTTGAAGACAGAAAGGGGTAATGTGAGTGTGGGGTTTTAGGCACTGATGTTAGTTGATAGGGGGACAAAATATTAGATTGGCAAGACTTTTAGTGCTGCTTAAACCATATTACAGAGGAAGCTGTGCAGTTTATCTAGACTGTAGACAAAGAGCTGGTGGCAGTGGTCACCATAAAAGGAATAAGACTCAGAAGAAAGCATGTAAGGTTGTAATAATTTTGAAAATCTGATTATCTTGATAATGGATTCAGGATTCAAAGGAAGCATGTTGCATCAAAAGCATTGTGATCATTAAACTCTCTATATACATTAACAAGCATGACACAGGCAGAATTTTAGAATTCATTGCCTGATATACAGTCTCATGGTTTAGCTGAAATAAGTTTGGTGCTTGTATTTGCTTGTTACATCTGAATCTAGGTCTTGATTCCCAGACTTTTATGCACAATGACAGTGAGTAAACCAATGAAGTTTTGAAGGAAAAGCTGACCTTAGGAAGACAATGTGGCCACTCTCCCTCTCAGGAGAACAATCTTAACAAGGACACTGAGATCCTGCAGGGCTTATGGATTTTGGGGAGGGTTTAAGTGTGGCATGAAATTTGTCAGAGAGCCATGGACCAAGAGGCTCTGAGTTTCCTGCTGAGCATCAGAGCTGGGCCTTTCCGCATCTTGTGGCAGAGAGGAAGAGACATAGTTTGACTCACCTCCTACTCTTTTCCACCTCCTGCTCCATTCTGTATCCCCCAACCCTTCCTCAGCAAGCTTTTTGCGCCCTTTCCGAACGAGGAAGTTGAGAAAACAGTCAGTAGAAGAAGAGAAGATGAATAGGATTCTTCAGAATGGGGTTTCCTCCCTTTATCTCTGAAAATGAAAGACCTCTCTCAAAGGAGACAATGCCATTTCTGCTTCTCTTGCCCACCCTATCGGAAACCTGCTTTGTCCCAAACAACATTCTATGGCTTTCTCTCTCTCTCTCTAGCATTATTCCCCTCTCCCCTTCCTTTTTCTCTCTGTAGCTTCTAGCTCTCACTCAATCCTGCTGAGAGAACATAATACCGCCTTATTTGTGACTCTGAAGTCATTTCCATGGAAACTGACCCATGGCCTGGGTATGAGCTGGTGCCTTCTCCATAGGACTGTGCAGAAGAAAATGCCTTTATTAAAGCTGAGTGTCAGCAGGTTCCCTTCCGAAGCCCTTGCCCAGAGAGAAACTTCTGCAGGAGTCAAAGGAGGAGCACATGAATGAAAGGCAGGATTCCCAGCTTTCTAAAACTTTCCCCAATGTAAATGAAATACCCCTAGCTCAGTGCACACGCATGCATGGGCGCACTGCCCCCCTACCCCAACTTCACTTCTATTTCTGGACCTTCGGCCACAGAGCACTTTTCCTTTTGAAGGGCATCAGCTTCCCTCCTGTAGCCTGGAACAAAAGTTTGTGTTTGAAAGTAGAAGTGGACTTGACAGTTTATGGGATGAGGGTGGGGGAGAAGGTGGGACAACAGCAAGGACATGTGGGGATAAAGAATACATGTTAGAGCCCCCAACTCAATGATGAATAGAGAGATAGGGAGACAGAGAGTTTCAACTGGGAAGTTCTTAAAGCAGGAGTTCAGAAAGTGTCTATCATGGTGCAATGGTGACGCACTAAAATGGTATGAAATGGCAAGGGAGCCTGATATCTCTCCTTCCCATCTCTCTTTTCTCTAATATTTTTCTGCGGATCTCTGCATTTGGCTCTACTCCACTTTTATCTGGGTCATGGCAGTGCCATTTTGGGAAGGTGCTAGAAAGATCCTAGTCAGATTCCTAAGGCTCTGGATCCTACCTCTCCCCTCCCTTCCATCTGAACTCTTGAATCCAGATAAAGAGAAGGCAGGGGAGGGAGGGGTCTCTCTCCCATTGCTCCCTAGAAATGTCTGCCCACTGAAAGCCAATGGAACTCGGTGCAGTCTGGAGCTAGGAGGGTGTTCCGGATTTGTACTGCGACCAGGACGAGTTAATCTTTATTAAGCAGATGCACAGAGGATCAGCCCGGCTCCATAACATCTCCATGGCCATCCGCTCCCCATTTCTTTTATTGATCTGCCTGTCTAAATGGGTACTTCTAAACTCAGTGGGAGTTTTCCAATTAGATAAAAGGCAATTCATGTTGCCTGCTGCCTCCGTGCTGCACTAACAGCCCCAAACCAGGAGAGCATATTCAAGGCTTCTTGGCAGAACAGCCCACTTTAATCAAGGCAGCCCCCTCCTGAGCTCCCTCTCCTGCAGGACATTTCTCTTAATGTGCAGAGGCTTTCTTTATTGGAGGTGGAGAAAAATGGAAGCTGGGCTTCCAGGTGAGCTGTGTAGTTAATGGAGAAGATGCATCGCCCACTTTTTGACCTGGTGTTTCAGGAAAAGCTGTTGGACCGTTATTTTGGGGTCAAGCAATGACTTGAAGATTTTCTGCTAGAAGCATGGCCTCCTGGCACGGGGGTCCTCTTGTCCCTGGATGAGTGAGAGCTTGGTTAGCACAGTGCTTTTCAGGTTCTATTCCCTGTCAGGAGGGCAGAAGAAATCACAGGATGGGCATTCCTGTCCCATTGGTCAATGTAAGTAGCCCAAAGTCTGGATATCAGCAGGGGACTCCCATGGCCCACTGTGGCTTCCATGGTCCAACCATTCTGCATGAAGTTCAAGGTCTTTTTTTCACAAGGCAGACTCATTTCTCCTGTCTCTTACTGGTAACTGGCTCTATTCTGGTCTGGCTCATCTTCCACATAGGCAGGAGACAAATTTTATAACTTTTGGTTGTACTGCGTTTCTGCCCACCCCCCCCCCCCTTAAAAAGCAGCCCTCATCTGAGAAAGGGAAGCCCTTCTCGGTTACCGCCTTTCTCCTTCCTCCAGATTCCTTTTATACTGTTAGTATTGCCTACTTACTGCCTAGTCACTAGTAGACTCTACCTGGTAGAGTGACTGTCCTTTATTGAGTGCTCGCCATGTGCCAAACACTGTGCTGGGTGGTTACATGCAATTAACAAAGTCAGACCTCACAGTGTTAGTATGAAGTGGTTGCTATCATGACCCCCCTTTTTTTTTTTACCAAAGAGGAAACTGAGGCTAAGCACCTTACTCAAGGGCATATATGCATTTGTATCTACATCTGTGTGTTTCCAAAATTCTTAGGCTTTACCATGCACAGTCAAGGATGAATAATAATCATAATGATAGTGAAAATAAATTACTTGCTTTTGAAGACATTTGGCACAATCATGCTTGCCTTGACATAAGGCTTAGCAACAATGCTCTTTGACTTTGAGACCTTCCCAGGTCCCCAGAAGTACCCTTTCCCATTCTTCCTAGGACAGCAAATAGTGTCTATGCAAATAAGATTCTTGGCAGCTAGTGCAGGTGGGTCAGATCTATGAAGTCTGGTGTGATGATTATGTGTCTTCCTTTATACCCTCAACTCAAGTGTATTATCCCAGTTGGCTTGGTCAGATCTTGAAGCTGGGGGAGGTGACCAGGCTCTTCTGTGGACATCACAGTCCTGAGTGCTTGGCTGCAGATGGAGATGTTGACTCATTGTAAGACTGAGGTAAGAAATGTGACGGGAGATCGATCATTGACAGTGAGATGATGAGCCTCACACCTTTCCCTTCATTCTTGCTCCTGGCACAGTATTTGCATAATCTGGATCAGCTGTGTTGTCTAGCCCCACAGAAGAGTGGGGTTTCTCCATTCGCTCTCCTTTCCCCCTTTCCTTCCCCCTTTCCTTCTCACAGCACAACCTCAGAGGAGAGACACAGCTTGGTTTCCCCTTGCCTGTGTGGCTTGGGTGGACAAAGCTAGGTCCTTCTCTGACACATGATAATCATGGTCAGTGTGAAGAGAGCTGGAGCAATGCATATTGAATGTGAATACAGCATTTCTGGGTCTTGACTTCCCAGCAGTGGCATCTTCTCCCCCATCAGGCATTGTCACAGCATTATTTCGACTGCACCTGGGAGTCAAAACCAGAGAATGATGGCGCTGTGTTGTTCAGTAGCCTTAGGCACCTCCAGCTCAGAATCTCCATGAAGCTACTGGAGAGGCTCTAGAAAGAGGCACTTGACCTTCCCATACATCACAAGAGAGAAGAGCCAGGGACTAACATTGGAATTAATGCCCATTCTAGCTGGAGGGGTTCCCCTTTGCTCTGGGAAACAAGGGGAAGTGTTCGAAGATGCAAGAAGGCTTCTGTTCGTTATCAAACCCCAGCAGGACTTTATGATAATTTTTATAACTTCTTAATTCACAACTCTGGGTCCTTTGAAGGTTAATAACTTGTGTTTATTGAAACTTCCCTTCAAGGAACTCTGGAAGCTTTGTAGATATTAATTCAGCAGCACCACAGGACAAGGAAACAGGAAACAGGAAGAGGGTGAACAGAGAATTTTATTCCAATTTAGGAGAACTGATGATATTAATAGCTCCAACAGGGAGTTTTAGAAAATCACAAAGCCACTCGTGAGTCACCCAGAAAGAGCTCTCCTCACACCCAGCCCTGGCAGCCTCAGACCACTATCTGGTTCAAGCACTGTGAACTAGTGTGGGGCTGGACCTCTCTGCCCCAGTTTCCTTTTCTGTAAAATGGGACAATAAATCCTACTTCTTGTCAACTGTTGTTGTATTTAATGATATAAAGGATTAAAAATACCAGCACAGTGGTTGGTACATGATTATTGCCTCCCCATCCCATCGTCTGCAGGGAGCCACAGAATATCTTCCTGCAGGAATGATCTGCATGTCTCTTACTCTGCTCAGCATGAGGAAGATGGGCAGGGATGCAGGGGTTTGTCTGAGCATGGGGGACTGGTGGTCATTTCTCTTTTCTGAAAATTGTGATATCCAAAGGATACGGCCAAGTTTTGTGAGAAAACTAGCCTTCTCTCTCCAAAATCTGGAACAAAAGGAGGGCATATCCATGAATGAAAGTCAGATGGAGATTTGAAGCAATTTTATAATTAATCAGGGGGATGAAAGTACCTCTGCTGAATTGTGGGGGTTGAGTCATTTGTGGAGGTTCACATTTCTCAGCTGGTTACCTTCCATTACGTTCTCTTTGGAAGAGGAAATGTCAGCAGAAGGTATTTGGTCTGTGTCTGATTTGGAGCATTCCAGATTGGCATGAGATTTCCAGTTTTAGATCAGGACATGGCTTGAGAAATTTCCCCCCAACACCCACAAATAAGGATGAGTGGTATACAAGCAACCTTCCTTAGTAGCTGTGATCTTTTAGGGTTTTAAAGTTATATAGGGAAGAGAAAAGAAAGGACTCATACAACCAAAAGATCCTCAGGGCTTTACTGGTGGTCTGGTAACTGAACACTGTGGGGAGTCAGGCCATGGCTGCTCCCACTCAGGCTCCCCTCCGCCATTGTCAATTTTGAAAAAGACTTGGGTAAGAAAGAGTAGGAATCTTCTTCCACTTTCTCTGTCAGTTTCCTACTAGTTTTGGGCTCTCTTCACCCATAGGAATGTTTGGAATTACTGTGAGAGGCAGAAGCTTTGATTTGCATCTTGAGGTCTGAGGTCCGAATCGGTCCCCCGCTTCCTGGGCTCATCTATCTTCAGAACACTCCTGCCCTGGAGGGCTTTGCTGGACATCTTGCCATCAATGGTATTGCTTGGATTCACCTCCTCTTGGCCTGCATCTTAGAACAAGAGAATTTTGGACTTTCCTGAATTACCAGTGAAAAGATAAAGGCAAACAATGCCAAAGCAGAAGAGCCAGTGGAACATTACCAGGTGGTTCTGGTGATACAAAAATGGTAACTAGGCATTAGTTGTCGTGTGGCTTAACCTCAAGGCCAACTTATTACCTAAAGACAGTACAGATTAGCTCCCTCAATTTCAGTGGGGGTGACAGCAAGACCATCTCACTGATACCACATTCTAGACCTGTGCAGGAACGAAGGAAGGTGAGCCAAATTTTATTTATGATGACTGAGCCCTTTCTCTTGACTATAGACTAGAATTAACATTCAAAGTTTAGAAGAGGAAACAAATACACTCATTGAAATTTCCCCTGCATTTCCTAACCTCATCTTGAAGTCAGACACATTGCTCTGTCATTTCTCGAGACACGTTCCTTTCTTTGGTGTTACTTGGAGAGTGATGAAAGCTGCCTTCCCTAGCTCTGAGCTGAGGCCTCGGAGCCAGGTTGAAAGCTTTCTTGGGAATTACCTCTGAATGTCTCAATTCCAGTAGTTTTAAATCTCAGCCATAAATGTTTTAGAAGTGTGCTCTTTTTCTGCGCTGGATGTATATGCTCAGTGATTTAACGACTCAGCCTATGACCTAGTGTTGCTATTGCTGTCGAATGTATAATTCTCCATTTGCAAATGGGTTTTGTTTTTCATTGTTCTCCTAGGCTTTAACTGGGGAAATGTTTCATGGAATAGCATAAAACACAGGTGTTCAGGACCCATGCAGCAATTAGGAGGGAAATCCAAGCTACCATCCAAGAAAGAGAGGAGGGAGTTGAGAGGAGGCTGAGTGAAGAGCAGAACTTGGCTTCTAGTTTAATGGGCATTAAGTTAGACTACATTTAGTAGAGTGAATTACAGAAGCTATGAAATCAGGGTGGGAGGGGAAGCCACATATAATTCAAGACCAGTTCCAAGAGGGCACTGGCAAAGGTGCTGACCAATGCATGTGACCAAGGTTGGTTGTCAGGTCTTAGGTCCAGTCTGACTGGCCATGGAGAATCACCCATGTTCTAGTCTGTCTGCAAGTACTTTGCTGGGCTCTGCAATGCAGGCACATGTGTGCTCTCCTAGTAAGTGGGGTTCTTCGGGCTTACCGAGAGGTCACTGACTTTCCTAAGGGAGAGAGATTTCTAAGGCCAGACACATAAGAAAGGACTCCTCCTTCCCCCACTAGTTCTTGTTTGCTTCTCAAGGAGCTGGAATATACTGAGAAGTTACAGTATATTCATTCATTCATTCATTCATTCATTCATTCATTCATTCATCCATCCATCCATCCATCCATCAAACACTTTTCAAAGCCAGATACTGGAAAGAGGGCTGGGAATAGAGCAATGCACAAACACAGTCCTCCAAGAATTGGGTGCCCCATGGTGTGTGTGTGTGTGTGTGCGGGGGAGGGGGGGAGCGTGCAGTTATATGTACAGGTGCTTCCCATCTGAAAGTAGTAATTGCTAGAATGAATGTTTGTACACGGGAAGGGAAGAATGTCACTCAGACTCCATGTGTGTATATCTGTGTGTTTTCCAGGGAAGGTTTCTGCAGAGAGGTAGTAAGTCTCAGGGCAAGATGGAGTTCAAAAGCAGATGGGAGGTTGGAGGTAGGGATGGAATAAAGTCAAGGTAAAGAGGTTAAAGCTAATAGGCCTGGGAGAATAGAGCATGCTATCCAAGGGAAGCTTCAGAGATATCCTCTTCATGTCTGGGGGTGAAGAAGGGAGCAGCCAGAACCTGTAACACCGCACTGTTCCCATGAGAGCCTTTTCCTGGTCTGCTCGAAGGAGAGAGTTGAGTCCATTTGAGAGTTGCCAGATCTAGCAAATAAAAAACAGGATGTCTAGTTAAATTTGAATTTCAGATGAATGGCAAATAATTTCTAGATATATGAATTCTAGATATATGAAAAATGAGTCACTGTTTATCTGAAATTCAAATTTCCTTGGGTACCTCATCTACAGGCATGTCAGACCTAAAGGGTTCGAGGAGACCTGAGGGTTTAAAAATCCCAGTGGTGGGCCACTTGGAAAGATGGTGCTCAGGGATTTTCTGGGTTCTTATTGCCAATCTTGAAGCAAATATTTTTGTTAACCCTCATCTGAGGATATTTTCTCCATTGAATTTTAGAGAGAATAAAAGGGAGGTAGGAAGAGAGAAAGGAGGGGGGGGGAAGAGAGAGAGAGAGAGAGAGGGAGAGAGAGAGAGAGAGAGAGAGAGAGAGAGAGAGAGAGAGAGAGAGAGAGACGTTGCTATGAGAGAGACACATGGATTTGTTGCCTCCTGCATGGCCAGGGAACAAACCTGCAACACAGACTTGGGGCTAATTCTTGAAGTGTTTTCCCATACTTATGATAAATATATGACATTTCTGGCAATTGCTATATTTTCCCTACCTGAATCAAGGAAGACACTTGATTTCTCTCTCTTCATCTTCCCCCACTTTTTTTGACCACAGACACCGTCCTTCCCCTGACCTCTCTACACTCCCTATAGGTTTCTTCCAAGCGCACCCTCTCAATAACCACCCCACCCGAATCATCACCCTGACTCTTCTAGGGGCCCTGATCTAATTAGAGAATTCCTTTTCTTTCTTGGACTGTTGGGGATGTTTGTGTGAGCCATTCTTCTGGAAGCGTCTGGGTTTTGCAGGTTGTGTGTTTTCTGATTGCATGATGAGTCAGGATGGATTTGAGATGCCACGGGCCTCCCAACACCCTGTCGTTAGCAATTCAAGGCTTGTCGTAGGTACAGACGGGTGGGCAGACTGGTCCTAGGGGGAGGTGAGTCATTATTTCTGCCTGAGTGCATTCTAATCATATTTTCCTCTGTCAAACCTAGCAGGACCTTCCAACTTACTGCAGCGTCTCTGCTTTCCTTCCTCTCGGATCAGAAACAAATCAGCGTGATCAAGGCTGGCAGTAGATCATTTAGAGATTTTCATCTCTATCAGTAGCCAATGGCTGGTCCTATCTTTTGTGTTTGTGTGTGAACATACATGTGCCTTTTGCGTTTAAGTAGTCAGTGGCACTGCTTCCCATTTTGAAATGCTGGCTATTTTGCCCCCTTTGAATGTGTCTCTAACACTCTGGTTCTAATCAAAGCGAACCAGCACCCCCACAGTCCTTCCCAACGACAATGCATCTCCATGGAGAGCTGCATTTTCTTTGACCCAACTTACTTACATCACCTAATCAAGCAGGAGTTGACCAATGATCTGCATGAAAGCATGCTCTATTAGATCTTACCTTTGGTCTAAAATGATGTGATTCATTTTCTGTTTTAAGCCAAAGTATGCTTATTACCCGGTCCTTAGACTTTAGTTGGCCTCAGAGATTCACAATTCTTTGCAGAGTGGAATCTGAAACCCTCCTCACCCCCAGTCCCCTCAAGGCTCACATCTGATTTCCTTTTCTGCCACCCAACCATGATCAGGTCATTCAAATGGAATTTATGGGAACACCTAGACACATTTAGGCACGGAGTGAAATACGATTGAGCTAGAGCTTAAATTCATGGACAAGCAAATCAAAAGGTGTGTCATCTTTGTTTTGAGGTTACTAGCCCATGGAAGTGGCAACATTTCCCGGGAGGGTGAAATTGTGTGGGAGGAAGGGGAAGGCAAGGAAGGGATTAATGGGTTGTCATCTGTGTGCCAGGCATCAGATTTGTGTCATCTTATTTAAGCCTCACCACAAACCTTATGAAGGATGAGACTTACACATGAGTGGCTAAGTGACTTGTGCCACGATTCACACAGCTATTAAGTGGCAGAGCCACTATCTTAACCAGGTCTGACTCCAAAACCCAGCCCTTTCCTAGAATATGATGGGGAGGAGAATGGAAAGTTTAGAACAGATTCCAAGACAATTCCTACTATTGGGGGACATTAGGAAATATATCTACATATTTGTATGTTTGGACGTTTTCTATCCCCCCCCCCTTTTTTTTTTTACAGTGAAGGATACTCCTTGAAACACATCTTAAAATTTATTTTAAAAGCAAAAGACTTTAAAACAAAAGGTAAATTTCCACTAAACAATGAGTTGGTTAACACAAGCAGTTTTACGTGGAGGGTAGGGAAGACAGTTAAAAATGTTCCAAACCCGTAGGTAAAAAACCGACATAGAATAAATGAATCAGACAGATGTGAGTGTGAATTCTGACAGCTTCTGACAAATTGAGTGGCTGAGATGAGTTCCTTAGCCTCGCTCAGGCTGTTTCCTTATCTATAAAAAGGAAACAATAGCCCACACTCTGCAGAGTTGGCAGTTGCTTAGTGCAGTAGGCTGAATTAGTAAGATGCTAATTCTTTCCTAGAATTCCTTGCTTCTCAGAAGCAAGCCTTCTATGCAGGTGGCAGTGTGAAGAGCCCCCTGGTAGAACACCAATCGGGGGAGGGGGCAGAAAATGCACCAGCTTTGCTCCCCATGGAGTTTCCTGTAGGGGATGATTTCTGCACGCTTCACTCATCTGACCCCTAGCTTTCTCTCTGCTCTCCTTTCTCTGGCCATCCTTTTGGTCCATTGTAGCACCTCCATCAAAGCCGAGCAGAAAAGTTGCAAGAGGTAAGTTGATGTGCTTCCAAGGGTGTCAGACACTCTGATCTGCCCTGCACATGGGCCGAGGAAACTCCAGTGGCCAGAGGATGCCTCGGGCAGTGTGGACAGGAGCACGCAGGAACAGGGAGTGCTGAGGGGGCTCCCTCACAGCCTGGCCCATGAGGTCTTGGGTGACCCCATCATTTCCCAGCTCTCTGGCTGCACCACTGCCTGAGTCATGCTACAGTAGCCCTGTGCTACCTGTGAGTCCCTGCATACTCCAAGCTCGTGTCTTCCTTCATGTTATTGCTCATGATAAACTTCTGATGTCCTCTCATTTCTCTGTTTAACATCTACATATTCTTGAAGGTTCAGCACCACCTCCTCCAAGAAGACTTTCATTTTTTTCTTTTTATTGTTTGTTAAGCCTCACCTGAGGATATTTTTCCCATTGATATCTTTTAGAGAGAATGGAAGGGAGGGAAGGGGGGAGGGGAGAGAGAGAGAGAGAGAGACAGACACACATTGATGTGAGAGAGACACATTAATTGGTTGCCTTGTACACATGCCCACACTGGGGCCTGGGATTGAACCTGCAAATCAAGTATGTGCCTTTGACTGGGAATCAAGCCCTTGACCTTTCGGTGTGTGGGCTGACATTCTAACCACTAAACACCCCAGCCAGGGCTCCAGGAAGTCTTTCTTGATTAACTCCTTCCCTAGTCTGATTACATAGCCTTTTTGCAGCATTTCTCATAGTTCTGCTTCCCTCACTAGACCGTGGGATCTGTGGTACATGTACCCAATCTGGTTCCTCTTTGAGTCCCTAGTGATGAGTGAGCATGTGGCTGGTATAGCGTAGGCACTTACTGAGCAGGTGATGGTCTGAACGGTACCTCTGTGGCTCATTGTTTCGTACACGGTTGGGAGTTGGTATTTGTGTCCTGAATGGAACAGATGTTTCCCCAGCTTCCTCTTTTCCTTGGCAGAGGCAATAAGGGAATAAAATGGAGTCCTTGCTGCCCCAGGAGACAGAGGCACTTCACTCTCCTATCCGGAGAGATTAGAGCAGAAAGCGGTGGCCGAGGGGAGGCACAGAGCTGCAGGAGACAGAAAGCATCAGGGAAACACACATACAAGTGTGTACACACACACACACACACACACACACACACACACACACACACAGAGGTGTGAACAGACAGATCCACACACACAGAAAAGAGGGAACTCAACAGGCACATGAAAGGGACTGGTCTTAGCAGAAAGTGAAAAATGGAGAGACAGAGGAATATTGGAGGGGAAGGAAAAAAAAAAGCTAGAAAAGGGAAGAATAGAAAGTGGGAGGAGGGAAAGGGGAAAATAAAGTAAAATGATGTGCTAATTGGGAAACTGAATAAAACCTCCTGGAAAAGATTTATTGCCTCTCAGAGACGGAGACTGGAGGTGCAGTTGTGAGCTCTTTTGTCTCCTTGCTCATCACTGGCCCAAAGGCAGAGGTGGATGTTGGGTGTTGCTGGGTGAGGGGAGAGGTGTTATTGTTTGCTGAGCCTGACAGACAGGCACACATTCACTGCCATTTTCTGGTGGCACCTCCAGGGGGAAGGGCAAGTGATTGTGGTATTTGCTGGGCCCTGTTTAAGCCCTTTTTTAGGGACTCAATTCTACAAGGAACAGAGCACCACTGTAGCTCCCATGTGCTTGCCCTTGGCCTTGTGTAGTTGGATTTGTGGTGGTTCATGAAAGAATAATGACCTGCATGAAATTTTAAAGCTGCCTAATGCTCATCTCAGCCCCGCTGTCTGTGAGTTTGCAAAGCAGGCAGCAAGACTCCCCAGGAAAAGGCCATGGGACACGACTGAGTGTCAGGTCTGCTGCTGTGACAGCTAGTGCCCAGGACTATTCTTGATGGCTGTCACAGTGCCGGGGTCGGGAGAGAAATGGTTGGATCATTATTTGGGTCAGAGGGCAGGTAGGCTGGACTTGGGAGCTTGGCAAGATTTTTAAAAAAAGGCAAGTTCTATGATTCAATCATTCACCATAGTTTATTTCCTTCTCTACCTATGTTTGCTGGCCATGGTGCCAGTTATTAAGCTATTATCTCTCTGTTCCAAACCTAACATCCTGCCCTGTGCTCAGTGGTGCTGGATGAGGACTCTGCAAACCACATTTCTGCTTTGCCAACTGGGTCACTGTTACGTTTTGCCAGTAGGAGGCGCAAGAGGGAGGAGGGGTTGCCTCCTTCCTGTTGCCTTGCTGTTCTTGTGAGCCATACCCCAGCAAAGCTTCCTCTGTGCCAGCTCATTTGCAAACCAGCAGCTGGAGGCGTTCGGTCATTTTTCCAGATGTCGCCACACCTCCTTGGATATCCCAGCACCAGCCAGGTGGTGCCCCTCCACACACGTCTGGGTCCCATCTCGGAGGGGCTGCACCTCCGAACTTGGAAGTTCTAACAATTCCAGCTCTTCCCAGTGTTCTTCCAACACTAAGGGTTGGATAAGGTGACCACCTCATCTTGCTTTTCCTGGGCCTGGAGCACTGAAAGTCCCGTTTCCCAGCAGCCCACTCAGTCCCAGGCCAAACAGAGAGGTTGGTCACCTTAGGGTGGGCACTGCTCCCTGTGCGTATGACCTCAGTTACATCAAGGTAATTCTTTATAATGCAATTTCTCTGTGAAACTACTGGTGTGACTTTTGTCCTTAGACTGTGATACCTGCTCACATTGAACTGTTAGGAAGTGATGTTCAATCGGAGAGCATCCATTACTTGTGGGGCATATCACAGTGTTCCCCCAAGCAGCATTACCTTGTTTGATTGCTGCATTGTGATCACCGTGGCTGTAGCAGCAGATGCTGCTCCGGGGATAACAATACCTCACATATGTAGAGCATCTCCCAGTTCCCAAAACACACCAGTCACCTTTGCTTACTTATTTTTCATAACAACCGTGGTGCAAGTATTATTATCCCCAATGGGTTCCGAGGGAGAGTGACTTGACCACAGTCATAGCTAGTCACAGATTACTGACTTTCAAACTAACTACAAAATTCCAGATCTCCCTCTTACTGCCTTGCAGGCTTGCTTTCTTTTTTAAAAAAAATATATTTTTATTGATTTCAGAAAGGAAGGGAGAGGGAGAGAGAGAGACAGAAACATCAAAGATGAGAGAGAATTATTGATTGGCTGCTTCCTGCACGTCCTCCCCCCGCCTGCCCTCCCGAATTGGGAATTGATCCTGCAACTTGGGCATGTGTCCTCGACCGGAATTGAACCCGGGACCCCTCAGTCTGCAGGTGAATGGTCTCGCTGAGCCAAACTGGCGGGGGCCAACCTTTCTTGAATTGAATTCAATTGCAGACAAGGAGTAGTTGTCTCTTGCTTCCCACCCCACCTCCCCTGCTCTGCACCTCTAAACTTTTGAGCTTCATCTAGCTCTGCTGGATAAAATGGACCACAGGGACGGTGATGAGGAGAATGAGGCTCTGCATCCCACACTTTCTGCTGGACATCTCCTTAATGATGGCATGCCTCCCATTTCCAGAGGGTTTGCATTTAAGCTAAAAGCTTTCTAAATGTTGGACTTAGACCTGCTTCACTCAAAAGGCATTTCCCAGAACACTCAATCTCATTAATGCCATAAAACAATCCATGTTAAATAGCTGAATCATTTCATATTCAGAAAACATCCCCAATCTGAATTGCTCTGTTTGGACAGTGACTGAAATATTCCTGTAAATGGTGTTGCTAGGTGTCCCTGGAGAGGTTTGCCTAGAAGATGTAGATTGGGAGAGTAGTAGGAAGGGAACTGTATGTAGACACCTGTCTGGGCACCATCTGGGAGACCAGAAGCATGCACGATGTGGTCCCTCCTCTCAGACTGCCTACAAGGCAGATTGGATTTGGGGGAATCAATTCCGCCTTTTAATGGGAGGAGTAGCAAGTGTATATTGGAATGGGCAGATTGCCAGCTATCATCACTGCACACAGTCCACTCCCGCTGCACACTTATCCTTGTGCTTGAAGTGAAAAGTAAGACTCAGTTTAACTGTGCAACTGTTGGGCTCACTCAAGCAAATGGAAGGCAACCCCTAGGAGGTTTGACAGCTCAGGAGCCCATATTCCCATTGAAAGCCATGACATCTGGCCAGAGAATCGGCCAGTCCCAGCTCCAGGAAGAGGAGGTAAAAGGTTTGCTTGATTCTGCATAGAACGTTTTATTGATCTCTGAGAAATAAGCCTGAAATGGAATGCCAGGAGGATTTGCAAACATTTCTTTAAATTTGATGCACTTACGTACAAAGGCAGGTAATGGAATTTTGTTCACCAGTAAAGCTTCAATCTTCTTGATGAGCATATGCAACAAAAACTGAAAACAAAGGGCAGAAAATTACCATGGTGATGGCTCATTGTGGGGAATCTGCATGTATTAGTTCACAATAACCCAAATAACACTTGGCTGACTGAAGGGCTAAGATACAGAAAGCAGTGTTCTGTTTAAAATGTGAAAATCACAGTCTGTTCTGATTAAACGAACATTACAAATATTAGCAAATACAATGTTGTTTGCTGGAGAGTGGGGAAAGAGAATCAGAATTGGGCTTAGTGTTGTGGTGCAAAGGCCTGGAATGTGGTTGGTATGCTCTGTGCCCCAGTGAAATTGGAAATAGAATATTGATCTTTTGGGCCCTCCTCTCTCTCTCTCAGCAGCTTTCTCTCTCTCTCTTTTTTTTTACATTGGCATCCTCTTTCTAAGATGCCCAGACATCTCAAGAACTGGCATTGTGGGAGAAAGTACAGGGAAGATAGAGACAGGCCTTGTTTTTAAGAAGAAATAATAGTCTGAACATAACCTTCATACCCAGGAGGCCTCAACACCTGCCAACGTGGGCCCAACAGATTCCCTCACTGGGACTTCGTCTTCTCATATGTAAATTGGGGAAGGTACGTACCTTGCACAAGATAATGGGTTGTTTAATGCCAATGATGTCAGTTGGAGAGAAAAGGCTGGTGCGCATGAAACGATGGCAGAGTCAGGGAGAACTATGGGGCTGTGCTAAACTGTGGTTTGGCCTCTTAAGTTCAGCAAAGGAGGTTCGGCTTCCTGAATAAGGGACAGCTTGAGCTGGGCACAGCTGGGGCAGGAGAAGTACTGAGAGGATACTCTTGGAAGACATCTCATGCGAGAAGGTGAGGAGGCAGAAATAGGCACGTTGATGGGCAATGAGAGACAAATGATTGGCAGGAAAGCAGTGGTGACTAGTGTTAGGGTTACTTCATGGAGAGCTATGAAACTCGGGCAAGGAGTGGCCTTAGCAAGGGGACTTAAGCTTTGTATGCCCTTACGACATGATATACAGTCCCAATTATTTTAAGTTTGTGTGATGTACTTTACCTCCCACGCTCCATCCCCCAATTCATTTCAGTTTTCTTTTTCTCTCTCTTTTTCCAAATTACCCTCTTGCCTTCATTCTATAGTGTGCTGTTTACTTCCAAGTGCAATTAACGGGCTGGGCCAAAAAGCAAATGGAGCACATCTTGCCAACTCTACCTGCAGATGCATTACATTTGCTTAACTGGGACTCAGATTTGGAATGACCTGGAAAGGAAAGAGCAATGGTGTTTGGGTGGTGACAGCACCATCCATTACCTTGCTGAGAGCCAAGAAAAGGAGCCAGTGGAACCATTTGAGAAAGGATGAACTGTGAAGCACACCGTGGTTCAAGATGAACAATAGTTCCTGAAGCCTGTGTTGTGAAGAGCAAGTGTTTAAAACACTCTCATAGGCAGTAACTCATGTAAGTTTTAGGACAAGCCTATGAGGTCGTTAGAGAAAATTGTTTTCCTTATTTTACATGCGAGGGAGCTGAAATGGAAAGGAAAAGAGGGCGTGCCTATAGTTACATAGCAAACAAATGGTGAAGGTAGTTGGAGACTTAGGTTGCTGGCTATATCACCCATCAAACATCTGTTCTGTGTTCACTGCTCTTGACTCTCCTGCTCCCCTCACCCCTGTCCCGGTGGCAGACTGGAAGATGCTGGATTAGGGATGAAGTAGTTGGGGAACCAGGTAGAAGGCTATTTTGGTGGACCAGACAGGAGATGAGGGATGGTGAGGTTCTAAACCTCATTTTTTCTCATGAGCTCTCTGGGCATTGTTTCCCAGTCTCCCGTGTGGCTCTCCTTTGCCCACCTTGACAGCGCCCAGTGCTTGGCCATGGTCTCTATTCTCACCCTCCAGGATCACATGGGTGATGCCTGTCATTCTCCACCCCGGCTTTGATGATCCATTCTGAATTCATATTTCCAGCCAGACTGATCTCCTTTGATCAGATCCGTTTAAAGATCTTAAGTCACAAATCTCACCCTTTTTGGCATCTGGGGATGCTTTCTCTGCTCACCATCTGAGTGTTCCCAGCAGAAATCACAGCAAATTATTCCATTATTCTTGGAACACGCTTACCTTGGCTTCTGTGACACAACACACCTGGTTTTCCTTCTAGCTTTTCAAAGGCTCTTTCTCTTTTCCTTTACTCATCCTCCAGTGAAAAATGATTAAATGGTCCCACTCCATGACTTGTTTCCTCACTCTATACATAATCACCTATCTGCAAGCCTTCAATGACCACCTGTATGGAGGCAACTCTCACATTTACAAATCTAGCTTACATGTTTTTTTCTGATTCTCAGGTCTACCCAGTCTACCTCTTAACATGCTTCTGTCCTTGAATGGCTCCAAAAGTCCTCAAAGGTAACATGTCCAAAAGTGAACTCATCATTTTTCATTTCAAACATGGTGCTCCTAATGTTCCCTATCCCAGTGAATGACCCTCAATAAGTTTAAGTCTACAGGTCTCCCTTGACAACTCCTGTCTCATATCTCACCCCAGCCATTATGATTACTTTCCAAGTAGTGTTTGAATCCACTCACTTTGCCCTATTTCTGCTGTAACCACAAGTCATAGTTGTGTCTTGCGTGATTATGAAAAATCTTCTAATTAGCTCTTCTGATTCACTTTTGTCTCTTCCAGTGTGTGTGTTTTTTAAAAAAATATATTTTTATTGATTTTTCACAGAGAGGAAGAGAGAGGGATAGAGAGTTGGAAACATCGATGAGAGAGAAACATTGATCAGCTGCCTCCCGCACACTTCCCACTGCGGATGTGCTCACAACCAAGGCATATGCCCCTGGCCGGAATCGAACCTGGGACCCTTGAGTCCGCAGGCTGATGCTCCATCCACTGAGCCAAACCGGTCAGGGCATCCAGTGTGTTTTTACATGGAACTGAAGAGACCTTTTGTCATCTTATTCTCTACTAAAAGCTGTTCAATATTTCAAAGTATTATTTAAGTAAGTCAAAGTTTTACATGTTGCTCCCTGCAATGCTTCATCTCTAGCCTTCCTCTGCAGCCTCATTTTGCTCTGTTCTCTTCATTCTTTCTCTCTCCTTCCCACCTCAGGATTTCTGCACACATTTCCCCTTTGCACAGAATTCTTGCCTGCTCCTCACATATTCAACTCTTCATTGTCTTTGCACACCCAGCTCAAAGGTTGCTTTCATAGATGCGTTTCCCTGACTTAGCATATGTGGTCTCCTATTCATATGCCTCCACAGTTCTGGCTTTGTTTCCTATGTAGCCTTTTTCAGTTTGCAATTCTATAGTTATGTGATTGAAAAATAATGTCCCCCAAGTTTAACTGTGTACTTCATGAGAGTAAGTACTGGTGAATGCTTTTACTTATATTGGATCCTGGGACTGAGCTGAGTGCCTGATGCATGGTAGGCATGTTTGCTCAGTACTAAGTATGTAAAAATAGATATTATTCATATTCATATAAGTTAATATCTCCAAGGCATACCTCAAACCGAACTCACCCGTTCCCTGTGCCCTTGCCCTCATTTCCCTGGCATTCTCCATTTGAGAAAAGGGTATAGCCATCTACCCAGTTACTCCATTAGAAACCTGTGTATTATTCTTGATTCTTCTATTTCCAATCATATTTAGTCACTAAGTCTTATAGACTTTATCTCCTTAATATCTCTTGTATGTGTGTCTTTCTCTTGAACCCCACATTGTCTGCTTTAGTAAAAGTGATTCTTTGGCTTGAAATAATTGCAACAGCTTCTAATTTGTGTTCTTGACTCTAAATTTGCCTTCCAATTTCCTTTTCACTGTTGGAGTCATCTTTCTAAAATACTAATAGGCATATTTTTTCTTTCTCAATTTCAACAAACTCCTGTTTGGGTGACAGATAAAATATAAAACTTATAGCATTCCTTTCATGCTGATCATTGCTAACAAGTCCGAAGTCTCCTCTTCCTCCTTTCCTCTCCTCTTCCGTTTCTCTTTGTTTATAATACATTAATGTCCTTTTTATTGTCCTCAAATGTTGCCAGGCTTGGTTGTGCCAATATGTCTTTGTTCATGTTTTGCATTCTTCCTAGAATGACTTTCTTGTCCACCTAACAAATGTTTCCCTCGTCTTCTAGCTCAGCTCAGCTGCCCAGTATCACCTTTTTCTTTTGGGAAGCCTCTTTTGCCCTCTCCCCACTCCTGCATCCTTAGGCAGATTGCTTCCCCTATGTTCCCAAAACACCTTTTATATACCTGTTCTAAAGTAAGTACCTATTTCTGAGTTTGGATCCCAGTAGAGAAGTGTCTGTAATGCTTAGCACGGTCATGTCTGGCTGGCACTCAGTAAATTATTTTTAAAGCTATGGATATATTTTCATCAAATGAAGTGATTGGTTGTCAGGTACAGGGACCCACCCATTTAGACTAATTTATGTAACAGGATTTATGGTAAGGCTGTGAAATCTCATCAAATCCAGTTGTAGGAAGTATTTTTCAGAACATTAGAAGAAAGTTGTCAGACAGCTGCTCTCTTTATGTCTCTTTCTCTGAAGATTCATTCTCTCTTGTCTGCTCCTCTCTGCACATGTTCTCCATTCTCCTCGTGCATACTTGCTTCCTTAGCAAGTCTCTCATCTCTGCATCTCCATAACTTTGGCTTGCGCCCAGCTTTGGGTCAAATGTCTGCCATTGGCTCATGCTGCGGTGCCAACATCTGACTTTGAACAGTCCCTGTGTTTCAGTTCAAATTATCTAGGACATTTATTGGTTCTTGGCCAGTCAGTGGAGTGGCCAGCTTTGAATTGGTTCTGTTCACTATTCTTGGTTCCAACCTCTGTTGTTAAGCGGGTAAAGGTCACTTGGCCTGAAGCTATTGGTTAGAGTTCGGTCTCTGTGAAGGGATGTGGGATGGGAAGGAAAATCAGTTGAATACTAATGAAGGAACAAGATCATAGTTTGGTCATTTGCTTATCAGGACCACTGCAACTGGGAGTGATGTGGATAACTCAAGTCATGGGCAGTCAGTTCTCCAAGCTTTCAGTGCCCCAGGAATTCTGATTCCAGCTGGGCCCTATACCAACTCTAGGTCCTTCATCATCTCTAGCCTTAGTGTCTTTCAACCCAGCAAAACAAC
This sequence comes from Murina feae, assembly GCA_004026665.1. Taxonomy (NCBI): domain Eukaryota; kingdom Metazoa; phylum Chordata; class Mammalia; order Chiroptera; family Vespertilionidae; genus Murina; species Murina feae. The sequence continues at coordinate 25,138 of PVJC01009195.1, read as the reverse complement.
CTCACACATAAGACATCAAAGAGAAACCAACTGGTAGCTCAGCAAAGGTAAGGCTCAGCTTTTCAGTATTTGTTTGAACCAGGTTTACTTGTGTTAAAGTGATTCTGGGCAAATAGTGTGCTTTGTCCTGAACAAGGATTTCTGGAGAGAGTAGCTCTAACTAAAGGGACACTCCAGCTGGACCTTCCATTCTCCAACTCTTCTCTAGGGAATTACTTTCATGGATTTGAAAGACTCACGACGTGGTATGGAATATAAAGACCACAAATTGGGAATCAGGTTTCTGTTTCACTTTATCAACCATGGGGATGTGATTAACAAAATTCAGACTAAAGGGAACTACTCTATATGACAAATGACCCAATTTGTCTAACAACAACAAAATGCAAAAAAAGAAAGAGGAGGAATTTATAGATTCCATGCGTCTCAATGAACACCAGCAATCACCAGCATATGAACCTTATTTGGATCCTGATTCAAACAAAAATTGTTAAGAACAACAACTACTAACAAGCCCCAGTCTACTCAACACTGGGGGAATGTGAACACTGACTGTATGTTTGTGATATTAAGAAGTTATTATTATTTCAATGTGATAATGGTTTTGTGATTATGAATTTTAAAAAATTCCTACTTTTCAAATATGAATATCGATGAATGATATACTATCTGAAATTTGTTTCAAAATTGGGGAAGTAAAGTGGGAGGGAATTTAGAGAGAATGAAATTGGCTGAGTTGGTTGTTACTGAAGATGGGCTTCATTACATTATTCTTTCCATTTCTGTATTTGTATACATTTTTCCATAGTAAATGTAAAAGGGGAGGACTGAAGGAAGACTTGGCCAGGACAGTGTCAGGTTTCCCGGTGGCAGTGTTTCTCATTTCTACAAGACGATTTTCTTGATTTTGGGGGGAAGAGGTCTTAGAAGAGTGTTATTTCAGCTGAAGGGTGTTATTTCTGACCACATTTATTCTGGGAGTTATTCGCCTGTCTTCCTAGTTCTCCTTTGGGAGAGGTGGCCTAATGGGCTGATCAGATCTCTTACTCTGCCCCTCACTCACCCCTTCTGAGAAAAGCAGCCACTGTCATGGAGGAAGATCATGCTTGCTCCCCTGGACATACCTGATTTTGCCGGAGAGCAGTGCCCCTCTGTTCCTCCAGCATTTATTCAGACCACTTTTCTTTTAGGTTTAATTTATTTTTGTGTTGACTTCAAGAATGCCTTCTGTTGTTCCTTGTAAATAAAGATTATGTCATGCTTTTTTTTTCTCATATTACTTCTGTTTATCCTCAATACTTTGTAGCTACAAGTTTTTAGTATATGTGCTGCTGAAGGGAGCACCAGCTACTTGTTTTTACTACTGCTCTCTTTGCTTCCTTCATTCCTTTCCTTTTAATTCCACCCTTACCCTGTTTGGTGGATGCTTCTGGGCCTTGCCCAGATCCCATTTACCAGGGAAAATGTAAAACATCCATAGTTGCTGTGAGTGTTGGCTGCTAATGGCTCACAGCTTCTAGAGAATTGCCCAGGGCCAAAGGGTAGCTTCCCTGCCAGGGAGGGAGTACACAGCCAATGGGAGCACAAATCCAGCACTTTGTCTGAAGGTGGGTCAATTCTGCAGTGCAACTCAAGCTCCAGAACTCCCCATGGGATCAGGGTCCCGCTGAAACCACATCTTGCTTAGCTTCTTCATCTCCTGCCCCATCTTGTTTCCCTCATCCCCCTTCTCATAAAAGGACACTTTCCATAAATTTGTGTGCTGGCTCTGCTTCAAGGGAGCTTGACTTAAAATAGTCCACATGCTTTCTGACTTTAGCCTTCCACTCAAAGCTAAATTTCCACTCAAAGTAGAATCTTGCATTTCTACTCAGCCTTTGAGAATCATGCATTTTTCTACTTGTCTCTTCCATTATTTCCCTTGATTTATTTCACTGCCACGTTTGCTTTTTTCCTTTTTAGAGCTTCTTGCATGCCTCAGAGTTGCTACCCCCGGAGCTACATATGTGATGCATCTTTGCTTTGTAGTTAATTGGATGAACCAGAACACGTTCTCCTTCTTTGCACCAAAGACCCGCAAAGATGCCATATGGGAGGAGAACCTCATTCCAATGAATGTCCCTACTAGAAAGACTTGGGATTGTAAGCAGATTGGGACTCTGCCTTCCTTCTCCACCATCTGTTTCCCTGTTGGAGGCAGGAAGCCTACAGGACTAAATGAAAAGATGAAGTGACCTTTTTCAAAGGCTTGCTTTTAGTATAATGTCTTAGAGTCTCTCTTTCTCGGAGCTAAATAAATACTGTCTCTGGTAATGTGTGCAATCTGTGCTAATTATCCCAGGACACCCGAGGGCCAGTGAACAAGTGGAAGAAGATTGTCATTTGGTGGCCTCCAAACTATAGGCAAAACTAAGCCTATTTGGGCCAGCCACCATGGCTCAGTGGTTGAGCATTGACCTATGAACCAGGAGGTCACAATTTGATTCCCAGTCAGAGCACTTGCCCGGGTTGCAGGATGATCCCCAATGTGGGATGTGCAGGAAGCAGCCGATCAGTGATTCTCTCTCATCGTTGATGTTTCTATCTCTACCTCTCTGAAATCAATATATATATATATATATATATATATATATATATATATATATATTAAAACCCACTAAAAAATAACTAAGCCCATTTGGGTGATAGATATCCATACCTGTACTCAGTGTTCTGTGGTATATTAAATTGTGCCTAAAAGAAAGTTAAGCAGCCTTTATTTGTAATTAAAGAAATTTATTTCAACACTGCTAGAATTTTTAAAATGCTATTATAGAATAACTCTGGAGGTACATATAGTATGTAGTACTTACCATGCTTGTTTTATGATACAACTTCTTTTCCCTGTTTCCTTTTAGTAGAACATCTTATAAGAACTTCTTAAAATAATCATGCGACAATAGAGTTCAATAAATACTGTTAAGCACTATTTGTGTATATAGCAGTTTGTTACCTATTTTAGGAGATGAGATAGCATTTGCATACTAGTCAGGGCTCTGTCAGTTATAAGATATTAAGACCCAATTTCAGTAGCTTAAGCAAAAAAAAAAAAAGATTCATGTAATAAACATGAATAAACAGATCAAGGCATGTTCTGGCTTTAGGTGTACATGACCAAGGTGTTCAGATCATATTGTTGGATTTCTTTATTTGTTGTCTCTTTGTTATGAGACAAGCTTTGTTTATGTGCCAACCGTCTTAGGTTGGGTTCCCAGGAAAAAGATGCTGGAATGGAGAGTTGCATGAATATTTATTGGGGAGAGCTTTTGGAAACCACACCTGTGAGGAAGTGAGAAAGACAAGATTTGGAAAAGGAAGACATTGACCTCTGAAGTGGTTGAAGCTGAAGCCTCAGCTAATCCTACAGGGAGCTCTGGAAGCTTTCAGAGTTGTCCCCGAGTTGAAGCAAATAGTCTATGCCTTTATCAGCAGATCATTTGCTATGGGCCACTCTCTGGGAGGGGACTTAACTTGGATGAAGTGCTTCGTTGTGGAAGGGCGCAAATCCGGTTCTTTGGGATTGCCAACACTTTTGACCATGGGGGAAATTAGTGTGTTGCCCTGAATAGGGTAGCTGGACAGAGCACCCTGGGTCCACTACAGTCAACCAATGTGGTCCTGCCAGCTCAAGCCTGAACTTTCTTAGTTACTATTTCAGAAAGAAAGAGGATTTTTTTTCAGGTGATTTTCTTGAAAAGGGAATTTCATTATCCAGCCTTTGTCCTACTGGTCCTGTGATGGAGGAGGTGGAGATCATATAGTGCAGCGGTCACCAACGGGTCATCTGCAGACCACTGGTGGTCCATGAGGTCCGAAAGGTTGACGATGGCTGATGTAGTAAACAGTTCCATTGTCCATGGGAGGGACAGTCCTTAAGAGGAATACATGCTGCACAGACAAAAAAGAATACCAATGTCAGAAACGATAGCCTTCAGAATCTTATTGCACCAGAGAATAAGAAAGCATATCCATAAACGATAATAACAGTAAAAGAGTCTATTACAAATACACCTAAAAAACGACCTTGGGCCATCCAGTCTTATTTTATAGGGTCATAGAAGGCAACCTTGTTTTGAATTTACATTTGCACTTATTACTAAATCTATGTTCTATGACATTGTAATTTGGAAAGTAGCTCTACATTACCTAGGCTGGTCTATTTTGATTGAGAAAAGACAAGATAAAAACTATATAAGTTGGAATAATTTTCAGCCTGTTGTACATAGAAGTACTCTTCTGTGAATATTATTCTCTAATTTTATTCATTGTTTATATAAAGATTTATACTGCTTTATTAATAATGCAATAGTTCTCTTTTTATCAGAGGGGGATCTGTTGTAAGACCCCCAGGGACTGCCTGAAACCACAGATAGTACCAAACCCTATATAAATTATGCACAGTAAATTAGTTACTAACAATAATAACTAATAATAAAATAGAACAATGATAACAATGTCCTATATGATAAAGAGCTAATATGCTAATTAGACCAAACAGCCAAGCGCCCTTCCAGACATCCTTCTGGACAAAGCCAGGGCTGCAAGGGCTGAGCTCCTTGCACGAATTTTGTGCATCAGGCCTCTAGTATTATAATACTAGTAAATGTTATGTGAGTGGCTTTGGGGCCATTATTAAGTGAAATAATGATTATTTGGACATAAGCATGGCAATACCATGACGTGCAATCTGATAACCCAGACTAGTGGTCAGGTAGCTTATACAGAGAAGATACGTTGGACAAAGAGATCATTAATGTCTAGGCCACACAGAGCAGATGGCTTGAGATTTCATCACGCTACTCAAAACAGTATGAAATTTAAAACTTATGAATTGTTCATTACTAGAATTTTCTACTTAATATTTATGGGCCATGATTAACCCTGGGTAACCCTAAAACAATGGAAAGCAAAACCTTGGATAAGGGGGGACTATTGTAATGACATACTTGCTCACATTTGTTGAATATGTATTATTTGCAAGAAACTCAAATAAGCACTTGGTATTGATCAATCTTTGCGACAACCCCAACATAAATACAATCAGTGTTCCCACATAATAGATAAGGGAACTGAGTTTAAATGAAGTAAAGTAATTTTTCAAAGGTCTTAAATAATAAATGAGATTTGACCCTTTAAAACCTGGAGCTTAACTTCCCTGCTATGTTGTCTTATTACTAAGTTGACATTTTTTATTAGACCTTTTCAAAACAAATTCTTAATCTAGTTGAAAACACAATTCCTTAATTCTTATATAGTGAACTAAAGAATTAAAAATGAAAAGCTATAATAAAATTTATCCTTTGATTTATTTCATGACATATCTTTACCTGCATAGCATTCATGCCTTTAATGTTTTAACATTAAAATTGATTTTACAAATAATATAACATCATGAAAAATAACAGAGGATAAAAAGTTAATTTTTAAAACTACCATCCCTTCTGCTCTGGCTGGTGTCACTAAGTGGTTAGTGTTGCCTGATGCACTGAAGGGTTGCTGGTTTGATTCCTGGTCAAGGGCAGTTACCTGGGTTGCAGATTTGATCCTCAACCCTCATTGGTTGGGGCACTTGTGGGAGGACACCAATCACTGTGTCTCTCACATTGATGTTTTTCTGACTCCCTCTTATTCCACTTTTTCTAAAAGTTAAATAAATGGAAAAAATATCCTCTGGTGAGGATTAACAAAAATAAAATAATAAAACTACCATCCCTTCAACTGCTTTTCTCTTACTAGTGGGTCTGGTCCTCAGAAGATATTATTTTTATCTGTCTGTATCCATGACAGAACTATTAGGTTGAACCATGTGAAATTTTCAATATTTTATATTTTTTCTACAAAGATTTCAGTTGGTATGGTTCAACTGAATGTTTTAAAGTGTTAATACATCACTTTGTATTAACATTTCCCATGTCACCATGTAACCTTCATACTTATCATTTCAATGAATGTCTAATGTTCCATCCCATAAAATTTTACTTAACCATTCTTTGTCTGTTGTCCTTAGATTTTTACTATTGTAGCTAAATATCTTTAAACATAGACATTTCTTTTTATTTTGGATTAATTCCTTATGATAAATTCTTAATGATGGAATTACTGGATCTAAGAAAATTAATATATTATGGCTTTTGATATTGATAATTAAATTATAAAAAGAATTTAAATTGCAGTCAATAATGAATAAATGTACTAACTTCATCAGAACCTGGTTAGCCTTGAGTATTATCATTACTTTTATAATATAAAAGCTATAAACAGTACTTAATGAATATTTTAATTTGTTCTTTTTTGCTCACGGCAAGGTAAGCATTTTTACATGTTTGTTTACTAATTTCCATTCTTTCTGCATAGATGATCAGATCATATTCTTTGCTCATTGATCTATTGGACATCTTATTTGTATACTAGAGGCCCAATGCATGAAATTTGTGCAAGGGTAGGACTTCTTCCCCCCCAACCCCCCACTGCTGGTACCAGCTTCCCTCTGGCTACTGGCATCCAGGCTTCCCTCTGTCTGCCAGCAGCCGGCCCCACCCCATGCCCACACCTGCCTTGGCCTGGTGCTGCCCACATCTGCCACCACCCTCCCTTCTCCCTTGATTGATTGCCCTGCCTGCTGGTGGCCGCGGCCTCCCTCTGCAGGGCGATCATGGGTGATGGTGGGGCCCCCCAACCAATCGCATCACACCCCCCTTGATGGCCTGGTTCTAGTGTGTGTCGTAGGGTGGTCGTCTGGAAGGTCATCCAGACGGTCATTCTACTGTTTGGTCATTCAGTCAATTTGCATATTACTCTTTTATTATTATAGGTAATTGTGCAAGTTATAGAATACAGATGTTAACCCTTTGTATTTCTTTTAAAAGCCTTTTAGTTTCTTGTTTTTCTCTTAATTTTCATTATATTATTTTAGAAGTTACAAAGTATTTTATAGCATTAAATTGGTTTTTCCTATCAATTAAAGCTTAGAAAATTTTAATCCCTGCACATATTTAAACATATATATTCTTTGCCACATTTTATAAGATTTAATGATATTTGCATTTTTAGTGATGCAAAACTTATTCTGATTTATGGTATAAACTGAGGATATAAAGTAATTTTATTTTAAATTTGCTAATCAGATATTTCCAAACATTTTTAAAAATAAGTTTTTCTTTCCCTGTTTAGAGATTTTTCCTCTAAGGGTGTAAATACTTTGAATGTAATAGAGTCTATTTCTGAAGCATTTATTTGGCTCCATATTTTTTATGGTACCAGATGTATTTCACTAAGGAGAACATTTTAAATATTTTCCCCAAGTTTTCCCCCTACTTTCTTTAACAGGTTAATTTTTTAAAAATATTTTTATTGATTTCAGAAAGGAAGGGAAAGGGAGAGAGAGATAGAAACATCAATGATGAGAGAGGATCATTGATTGGCTGCCTCCTGCACACTCCCTACTGAGGATCAAGCCTGCAACCCAGGCACGTGCCTTGACTGGAATCAAACTTGGGACCCTTCAGTCCATAGGCTGATGCTCTATCCACTCAGCCAAACTAGCTAGGGCTTTATAGGCTAATTTGATAATATTTCACAATTTGGTCAGGTTTAAGAAGTGTATTGGTTTTCTTTTGCCTCTGTAAAATAATGCCACAAACTTGGTAGTGTAACAAAACACAGATTTATTACATACTAGAGGCCCGGTGCACAAAAATTTGTGCACTCGGTGGGGGAGGGGGGTCCCTCAGCCCGGCCTGTGCCCTCTCACAGTCTGGGAACCCTTGGGGGATGTCCACCTGCTGGCTTAGGTCCGCTCCCCAGGTGATCGGGCCTAAGCTGGCAGTCAGACATCTCTCTGGAAGCCTGGGAACTCTTGGGGGCTGTCCCTCTGCCAGCGGGGAACAGGCCTAAGCTGCAGTCAGACATCCTTAGCACTGCTGAGGAGGCAGGAGAGGCTCCCACCACCACCCCTGTACTGGCAGCCATCAGCCTGGCTTGTGGCTGAGCAGAGCTCCCCCTGTGGGAGTGCACTGACCACCAGGGGCAGCTCCTGCATTGAGCGTCTGCCCCCTGGTGGTCAGTGTGTGTCACAGTGACCAGTCATTCCCAGTGGTTCTGCTGTTAGAGTCAATTTGCATGTTATCCTTTTATTATATAAGATTGTTCTCTGGGTTAGAAGTCTGACATTGATCTCACCTGGTTAAAATCAAAGTGGCAACTAGGTTGTGTTCTTCTGTGGAGGCTCTTAGTGGAGAATTCATTTTCTTGCCCTTTCTTGCTTCTAGAGGCTGCCCACATTCCTTGGCTCATGGTCCCTCTTTTCATCTTTAAAGGCAACAGTGTTTCATCTCTCTGACTGTTTTTCTCTGTGAGCAGAGCCAGAAAATATCCTCCTATTTTAAGGACTTATATGATTAGATCAGACTCCGGAAATTTCAGGATAATTATCCCAGAAATGGAAAGTATTCACCATTAATCACACCTGCAAAGTTTCTTTTGCCATGTAAGGTAATATATTTGTAGGTACTGGGGTTTAGGATGCATACATATTTGGAAGGGAGCATTAATTTGCCTACAATAAAAAGCATCAGAGTTTTATTTGGGATTCTGGTAAGGATATATTAAAGGATTTTGGCAGATTTGACATTTATACAATATTTCACTTTGCTATCCATCAGTAAGGTGTAGTTTGATCTTCATAGATATTTCCTGGTGATATTTCGAGGATTGTGTACTTTTAAAGACATTATTTCCTTAATTGTGTTCCTTAAACTTCTATTTTGTGTATTGCTAACGTGACTCTTCTTTGCCTGTATTCCTCCCTAGTATATTTCTGTAACAAGTTATTGCTTGATGTTCTTAATTCTTCATGAAGATTTATTCCCTAAATTGTAATTTGTCATCCACACTACAAGGAGAAACATATGCTAGCACTTGGTGGTGTGGTGTGAATGCAGCTCCCAGGGAACCAATCCAGCTATGCCATATTGAGAAATCTCCATTTTCATTATTTATTTGAAAAGATGCAAAAATACTGCGCATTGAAATGACCTTCAAGGCTTAGGAGAGGTTGCTGAATACTACATTTGACCTAATTTGCTCTATGTTCTGAGCAGAAGGACACCCAGCAGTCCAAGAGCTGCCCTGGCAAAAGGAAGTGGCATATGGGCCTGGGTGGAGAGGCAGAGCTTTGCTTGGGGCCCCTGCACAGCCCCTCTCTCCAAATGATTAATTTATACTTTAGCAGGTTATAGTTTGCAGTCAACTCCCTTCTAAGTTTGATATTGATGTTGAAAGTAAGCTCATGATGTAGAGGAACGATCATGGGAAACAGGAGGCCTGGTTCCAGCCTCAAATGAGAGCTTGGTTAAGGAGGTAATTTGAGGCATGGATTTGTGCACTGGTGGGGTCCCTCACTTGGCCTGCACACTGGGACTCCTTGGGTGATGTCGGACTGCCGGATTTGGTCTGATCCCCACAGGTCAGGATCAGGCCCAAACTGGCAGTCTGACATCCCCCAAGGGATGTAGTAGTGCGTGAAGCAGCAGGTGGCCAGGGAGGAGCCTGAGCCCAAGGCTGGGTGCTGTGCTGCTCCTGCTCATCCTGGCCCCACTGCGCCTGCTGCCGCTGTTGCTTGATAGCACTGCCACATAGGTGGGAGAGGCTGGCACCACTGTAGTTGTGCTTGCCAGCTCTGAGCCCAGAGTCTGGCACCTCTTGGTCAGCTGAGCAGTGCTCCCACTATGGGAGTGTACTGACCACCAGGGGACAGCTCCTGCATCGAGCGTCTGCCCCCTAGTTGTCAGTGTGCATCATAGCAACCGGTTGATTGGTCATTTGGTGATTGGGTCATTGGGTCACTTAGGCTTTTATATATATATATATAGATTAGAGGCCCGGTGCATGAAATTCGTGCATGGTTAGGGTCCCTAGGCCTGGCTGGTGATCAGGGCCTTCCTTCCCCTCGCTGCCGGCTGCCGATCAGGGCCTTCCTTCATTCCCTGCCGCCTCCCGGGTAGTCACTGCACATCATAGCGAGTGGTTGAACTCTTGGTCAGTTAAATTCCTGAGGAACAATTTGCATATTAGCCTTTTATTATGTAGAATTATTATATAGGATGGAGGGCTGGACTAGATCTGTCAATCTATAAACTAATGGAGATTTTAAAGAAGGCAAAATCTATTTGAACAAGGAACAAAGCATCAGTCATTTTAGATCCCACTATTTTTTTTTTCTCTGTGTTAGCATGTAGAAAGCAGAAGTTCTTTTTGACCCTTTTACCCTAGGAATATCTTTGACTTTGTGAGCTAATTTTCATCTCAGTCTATGAGCCCTTGAGAAGCTTCTGAATTCTTTTTTTTTGTTTAAAAATATATTTTATTGAATTTTTTACAGAGAGGAAGGGAGAGGGATAGAGAGTTAGAAACACTGATGAGAGAGAAACATCAATCAGCTGCCTCCTGCACACCTCCCACTGGGGATGTGGCCGCAACCAAGGTACATGCCCTTGACCAGAATTGAACCTGAGACCTTTCTGTCCACAGGCCAACGCTCTATCCACGGAGCCAAACCGGTTATGGCTTCTGATTTCTTTAAGTAGCAATGATGGACTTGACATCCTTTCTAAATGTGAAGCATATCTACCCAACAGATTTAAAAACATTTATTTGTAAAGAGATATATATATATATACCCCTGAGTTTACTGCAACGTTATTCATGGTGCCCAAGATATGGAAACAACTGATGTGCCCTTCAATAGATGATTGAATAAAGAGGAAGTGGTACATATATGCAATGGAATACTACTCAGTGATAAGAAAAGATAAAATACTGCCATTTGCAAATATCATGCTAAGCAAAATAAGTCAGATGGTGAAAGTCAAGAACCATATGATTTCACTCATACATAGGATATAAAACTGAAAGTAACATATGAACAATAAGACAAGCAAAAAATCAAATCTTAAAGTCACAGAAAACAGTATGTTGGTTACCAGAGGGAAGAAGGGGTGGGGGGCAGAACTAAAGGGTACAGGGGGTCAAATATATGGTGATGGAAGGAGATTTGACTTTGGGTGGTGAACACAGAGTACTATATACAGATGATGTATTATAAAATTGTACACTTGAAACCTACATAGTTTTATTAACCAATATCATCCCAATAAATTAATTAAAAAGCCCACATTGGTTTTCTGGCATTGGACCCTCCAGTCTGTGTTCCATAGGAAGCCTTTGCTGAATAGGCCAAGAGGAGAAACTTTATAGGCTTGTCTTCTGGACCCAAATAAAGTCTACATGGACTGTTTATGAATTCCTTTCTTATGGGTCTTTTAATTATCTCCTTGAACTCTGTGTGTTGAAATAGCTTGATATTTTTTCTCTTCATCAGTTACTATTCCTCTCTGTAGATCAGAGGCTCTAATGTCTGAGGGGCAGGGAGTGGCCCATGGCATGCATAGAATGGCTTGGAGAAGCCATGATCTCAGCCTTGGGGATCACAGAACCTTTCAATGAACTTGCCTTATGGCCTACCTTCTGTATCTGCCTTCTGCCACTGACACTCTGTATCAGTGTTCCCTGCATTGAGTCTGGTGGGTGAGTCCATTCCCACATGGAGGGCTAGCAAAGCACTGCTGCCAGGGAGATCTTCCAATGTGAGTCTTCCTTCCTTCCTCATGCCCGAAATTGTCTTTGTCTCTTATCATAGGAAGCTTTCAAACTGCTGCTGGTGTCAAAAGCTGACTTCTCTGATCAAGGTTACAACTTGCTATAGTCAAAGACCCCAGGTCATTCCTGATGCATTTTTTTGGGCTCAGTAAGAAAGTGAGCCACAGCCTTCTATGTCCCAGGAATCATGTGTAGCATGGCATAGCATAACTGGCAGTTAAGGCAAAAACACACTAGGAATAAGAGCCTTTATAAACCAGTCCCCATGGATATGACTTTTCTTGAAGCATGAAGCATCATGTTTGGAATTCAGACAGCAGCAGTTAATTCTGGTGTGGAATGACCGACATAGTAACTTGAAATTAATTGCAGGGAGATCAGTTAGCTCTGTGATGAAGAGAGGCCCCAAGGATAAGACAGACAAAACGAGTGTGGCATTCTCAGTATTTTCCTTTGTGGTTTTTGTGAAGAGCAAGGAAAAAGCTTTTGCTATTATTTAAAAATTAAAGGCATGGGAAACTGACATTTTGGACCTCAATCTGATCAGTCACACTGAGCTATTCAGTGGGGGCAAAAGTTATGGGAAGTTATTCTAGTATTTCCAGAGGGTCAAGACCACAGCTGGCATGGTCACCGAGGCACTCTCCACCTGAGAGGAGAACTCAGAACCTCAGGCTTGAAGTTGGCAGGATGCTCTGGCCTGCAGCCCTGAGTGCAATGAAGATGGGGCAGAGAGGGAAGCCCTCAGACCTATACTCCAGAGGAGGAAATCCCCTGAGAGTCCCATGGAGAAGAAAAAGGAAAGATCAGTGCTGTTTTACAACCCTGGCTCTTGAAAAGAGACTACATGATAGCCTGTTGGAGCAGGAAGTGACCTCATTCTGAGGTCCGGAGGGTCAGAGAAAGTGGTCCAGGCTGGGCTGAGCCAGAGCCTCAGCTTCCAGGCCAGATTGGAATTCCGAGGTACCAGATGTAGCAGATGGCTGTGCCAGCAGTCTGCCTGCCTTGCTCCCAAGCTGTGAACATGGGTGGGATCAAGCTTTATGCTACTTTACCTCCCTGCATTAAACTGAATGTAGAAATATGGCCTTAATTAGTAAGGACTCTCTTAAGCATTTAAAAAATATTGATTTCAGAGAGGAAAGGGGAGGGGAGAGATAGAAACATCAATGATGAGAGAGAATCATTGATTGGCTGCCTCTTGTATGCCCCCCACAGGTAACTGAGCCCCCAAACTGGCTAAGGTGGGGATCAGAGTTTAAACATAATTATTTCAGGGACACAGACATGCAGTCCATCACAGCATCTAAGCTTGGTTTAGAGGATAAGGACAAGCTCAGACCAACGACTATGGTATTCACAGTCGGGAATTCAGGGATTGGGTTTGATAGTCAGCAGAATGTGAGCTCTGCCACCTACTGCCTGAGTGTTAATTGGGCATATTATATAGCCTCTCTGAATCTCAGTTTCCATACCTGTGCTTGCTGGGATGAAATTTCTATACTCCATAGGGTTAATGAGAGGAGTTATATGAAATCATGTAAAGCACTTCATTTCTAGGAAGTGATCCATAAATGTTAATTACTCTTATTATCCCTGTCCCCAATACATTATTATTCACATATATATTTATTTCTGAACAAACAGACCAAGAAACTGTCAGAGAACGTAATTGACTTTTGCAGATAGAAAGCATTTGAATAACCCCTATTTGGTTGGGTGAAATTTTCTGCTCATGTTTATTTGCAAGGCTATCATCCAGGTTGCATGACTGGCCATCAGAGAGGCATCTCGAAATAAAAGTTTTCAAGGGCAGATGGAGATAATGACATGTTGTGGAGCTGGGCTGATAAAACACAGAATGGATGGAGGTGGAGGGATTTAATGATGAGACACTCCCAGGAGATGGCCACCTGTATTTTGTGCTCTTTCAAAGCTGAATGCAGATTGTCGTGAGAGCTTGAGAGCTCCTGGCCACACACACTAAATGGGCAAAGAAAGGCCTCGGTGATCCTGGACCAAAGCACTCTGGGAAGGGGTGTGTGTGTGTGTGTGTGTGTGTGTGTGTGTGTGTGTGTAGCCTCTGGTAATAGCACACGTTGTCTGAGCTATAAAATAAACCATGAAGAAACAGAACCCATCTTGCCGTTCACTCTTTCCCATCCTTCTCTGATGCCCACATGACATTGTTATGACATTGAGGATAACAGTGACGCTGAAGCAGTCACCATTTACTGACCAGGTGCTACTTGTTAGGTGCTGTACCAGACACTTTTATTATATCCATCCCTGACAGTAGCCCCTCAAAGTACCCCCATTAGGACATCTCTCTCTGTCTGGAAACTTGCGATGAAACAGGCCCAGAGCTTGACTCACTCAAGTGCACAAAGCTTGTAAGTGGCAGAGCTGCAGCTCAAACACTTGTCGTCTGAATCCAAAACCTGTGTTCGGCCCCCATACCTGCTGTCCCCCACCAAAACACCCCAGCCTGCAAACAGACTATAAAATGCTGCCTTTAGCATCTGTTTGGCTCTGGCCTGCAGCCATATTAACGCTAGGAAGCTGTTGAGAGGATTAAAATAATAATGTACATCGTGCACCAACAGCAGTGCACATGGTACACAAGAACTTTTCCACTTCCTCCCTCCCTCTTCTCTTCGTATCTCTCTCTCTTCTCTCCCTTCTTCCTGTAGTCATACCCGTTAGTAAGAAGGTAGGGGAAAATAATGGCTTGACACCATATTCTTTCTCAAAAATGTCCAAAGGAACCCAAAGTATCAAAAAACACTATTTCTTCCAAAGAAATGTTTAAAATGTTGACTTTTGTATCTGAGAGAAATTAGAAAATGAAAAGAAAACATCATCTTTCGGTCTTCCTGCAAGTTATCAGAACTATCGCACTGTCTTCAGAGCTAAATATGAATGGAGTGAAAGGGAAGAAACCTATGACTGGTGACTTTGGAAGCAGCCACTGAAACTCTCTGAGGAACTAGATCTTTGATCCTTTTGAGCCAGTTTGCAGGTGAAAGAAGGGAGGTAAAGAGAGGTGTTAGAATAGTAAGCACCATCTACTTACCTCACAGTGGTCTCTGCTTCTGCGTTCCAAATATTAGAATAGCTCATAAAGTGGGGAGTTCGTGATGTTTGTAAATCATTCTCACATTCTTTATGTTTTTCTCCATGTGTTTGCTTCACTCTCACTCAACAGATTTATTTTCTTAGAGGAGAGGAAGGCTCAGGCTGAAAATCTGACTCATTTTCCTTTCAGACACTGAGAAACAGAGAGGAGGAAGAGGGAGAGAGAAAGATATAGGTAGAGAGAGATCCACTAGTCTCAGAACCTTACATTCACATTTTCTGCTAGAGAACGGGATTGTTTTGGCTTTGGTCAGGTGTTCACATGGGTAAAAACAAAAGGGTGCCTGCTGAGAGGGCAATTCTGAGAAGGAGGACTTGGACAGAGGAGAAAGGGATTGGTGGAGAGAATGACTGACATCCTTTGGCCATTAAATCGCTATTTTAGTGAGACCCTGCTGTGGCAATGCACTTGCTCTCCAGATACTCGGTGATGGGGTAACCAGAATCTACAGTCCTCCCTCCAGCTCCAGGCCCAGTCCCCGAGGGTGCCCATGTGCTGGCCTGGTTTCCCCATGTTGAGTTCATTTGCAGCCAGCCACTGAATTTTTTTTAGTTGTCTGATGTAGACAGTTTGCCTTGGCAGTTGGTGCCTCTTGTTGGTTCCTGTACCGTCTTTAAAGTAGTTTGCCTGGAATGTGGACTTTGCCTATCTCTGCCAGTTGATTTCTCCCTTGAATGCCTTGTCTTAGCAGCAGGGCACCCAGTATGAGACTTCAGCCAAAGTCACTAAGAAATTCCGTTTTGGCCTGGTCAACGGGCGTGGCTCAGTGGTTGAGCGGCAACCTATGAACCAGGAGGTCATGATTTGATTCCTGGTCAGGTCACTTGCACGGGTTGCAGGCTCAATCCCCAGTGCAGGGTGTGTAGGAGGCAGCTGATCAGTGATTCTCTCTCATCATTGATGTTTCTATTTCTCTCTTCATCTTCCTTCCTCTCTGAAATCAATAAAGATATATTTTTTAAAAATTCTGTTCTGGAAGCAGGGATGGGACAATAGTCCTCCCTGCCACTTCCATTCACCTCTCTCCATTTCATCCCGATCTATTTTAAAGAGGGACCTGAATAATCTCAGGGGACAACATTTCATCCCTAAAAAAGTTCTCCAAGGAAAGTTTAAAGATGGGCTGTTGTTTAGAGATCATTGAAAGGGGATGGAATTTAAATATTAAGGAGAAAGCTCTTGCCTTCAGGTAAAGCTGACATTTGCATAATAATGAGAATGGCTAGGCAGACAACTGAGAATCTGACTGGAATCTCAAATCCTGGGGAGGGAAGATTCCTTGACCTGAAATGGCAATGGGAAATATGCTAATCAGAGGTTTGCTGCTGTCCATCACATTCACCAGATTCTGAGACAAATCGTGTTCACAAACAGGAAGTGATACAACTTGACATTAAACTTCATTTGGTTTATTTTCCCACTAGCTTTTGACAGAGGTGCAGCTGTGGAAGTCTTTAAAGGGGACAAGGGGTGGAAGCACTACCTTCTGTCAGAACTGTGTGACATTGTCATCGTGGGTGCTGTCATTGCCTTATTGTGTGAGAAACAAAATGAGGGAAGGAAAGGAAATCTGATGTACTACCCAAACCATCATTGAGAAGTGATGGGAACATATAACAAAAAAAGATAAAAGGAGAAGAAATAAGGACTCCAAACATGTCTTGGTGGTTAAGAGAGGGAGAAATTAGTATCTGGGTAATAGAGTCAATGATTTAGAAGACACCTTAACTAGGAAATTGGATTCCCTGAGGGAGATGAGTTTGTTAGGCTGTCCTAGACTTGAGAGTGAATTCTTTTAGTTTGGGATAACAAAAGCTATTCTGGGGGGAAGATGGAGGAAAATTCCAAGTGACACTCCTGTGAGTCCATGAATATGTATTGTTCAATGTCTGTGCACCTTGAGTTTTGTAAGGTTGCTGGTTTGTGTTCAGTATGTTTTGGACCTCAGGAATATGGTCTCTTTGTGTATTTGTGTTGATATTTCTCCTCTGGCTGGACATGGCTGCTGTTTTCCTTCTGCCTATCCTCTGTACCCCCATCCTTCCACAGGTGGCTTTACTGTCCTTCTTGTAATCTACTTTTTTTGTGTGACTATATCATTGGGGAGCTAGAGTCTGATAATTATTTTAAAGTTCAAACCTGTTCTGCCTCTTTGATAGGAGGCACAGGGTGAGTGGATGTTTAGCAAAGGGGAGGAAAGAGGGAGCTGGAGTGGGACAGGAATGAGGGGATGCCACATTTCATAAGTCATGAGTACTAGGGAGCTCTTTAGCTAGAGTCCTGTAGCCTTGGTGTTGGTCAGATTGGACAATTTATGTAGCATTCGCCAGCAGGAGACGTACCATCCTTTTCTCCCCCAGTGAACTTCCACTGTGGGGTTCGGGCATCACTCAGTGAATATACTGAAGCCTAGCTAGCATTTTCCTGGCCTGATATATTTGGGCACATCTCAACCACATGTGGATTGAAGCCTAAAGGATGTCTTCCATTGGTATTTAAGTCAGAATTCTCCAGGGTTCTATGAGCTATCTGGGCATCCCTTAGCCTAGTCAAGTTGACGTTTGACCATCAAAACTAAAAATTAACCATCAAACTGGGTTTTTCCACAACTCTGAATGAAAGTTGAATAGCACTTTGGTCGTCCCAAGAACTAGACCCTGTGGGAGAGCAGGGGTCTCAGACACAGGCCTCCCTACTGCAGAGCTTTTGATGGATGAACCATGGTGCCTGCTTAGAGGTTGGGCTGGTGGTGATGGCTGTGTATAAATTTGCCTATGAATTGTGCTAGAGGAGAGGGAGGCACTGTCCCAGTGATGTGATGGTAGCCTGAGCTGCCTTTTCCCCTTCTGTATCATAATGCCACTTGCAATTAAATTGTCAGTTCACAACTAACAAAGTCATTCTGACTGGCAAGGGACTGCTGGAGGAGTACTCTTCCCTGAGAACACCAAACAGGCCCTGAGCTGTTTGTCATCACTGCTGTCATTGTCTTGCTGTGGTTCTGATTGTTATTAATAATGATGATCACCATCATTAGGCCTGGGAAGAAAATAATGATAAAATGGCTCTAATTAGGCATTATAAATACATCATGTTCTTATCATTATGTTGTCTAGTATTAATTATAATCACTATAATCACTATAACAATTTGAACTTCTGTTTGCATTTGTCTCTAATGTGATCAAAGCATTGAAAGGCAAGGGCTTGTAAGCTTCACAACCTTCTTGCAAAGGGTGTGCAGGTTTCAAATTGTGGCCCTGTGTGTTGGAGTGAGTGTGAACTGAAGGGGATGTGCTAAAGAACTCCAGAAACCAAAACCAAAATGCAGCAAAATAAACACATGTGGAAAGGTATGCCCGATGTTGTACAAAGACTAGGAAGTTCAACTCTACTTTCAATTTGAATTTTGCCTCTACCCATGATTACAATTGTCAGTCCAATGGGCTGTAGCCCCCCTGCTCATCCGCCCACCTCACTTGCTGGGGTTCTTGTCCCAGTATCAAGAAGGATTCAGGAATCTGGAGAAGACTGTACGTAGATTTAAATACGAGTCCAGAGATGAAGCATAATTTTGAAAGGCATTTGGGGGTCAGAGGAGCTTAGCTAAAGGAGCTAAGTTCTCAGGTCTAAGGTCTAAGGCAGTGGTTCTCAACCTTCCTAATGCCGCGACCTTTTAATATAGTTCCTCATGTTGTGGTGACCCCTGACCATAAAATTATTTTCATTGTTACTTCATAACTGTAATTTCACTTCTGTTATGAATCATAATGTAAATATCTGATATGCAGAATATATTTTAATTGTTACAAATTGAACATAAAGCATAGTGATTAATCACAAAAACAATATGTAATTATATATTGTGAAATATTTATTTCTAATAACAAATATGTGTTTTCCAATGGTCTTAGGCGACCCCTGTGAAAGGGTTGTTCAACCCCCAAAGGGGTCGTGACCACAGGTTGAGAACCGCTGGTCTAAGGTCTCCTCATCCCAGGACCCCATGCTTTTTGTTAACACAATTTGTCCTGAGTGAGATATATACTTCAAAGGGTCAGGGTTTCCTACAGAGTCCTGAGGCTGGCTGTTCAGGTGTTTGGCCAGTAGGAGGCAATAACATGTAGATTAAGGTGCCCTTTAGCTGTCTGGCAGTCAAGAAATCAATTTAAAGTATCCTATTCAGGTTTGGGGAAATGCCTTCAGCTGTTCCCAGATGCAGCCCTGCTATCATGCTGGAATTGGTCTCTGGTACTCACCTTCATTGTGTCAGCAACTCTCCCATCAGGAACTTGCTGCCCCTTCAAGGCTATTCCTGAGTCCAGGCCCACTCTTTTTAAAAAAAGTATTTTTATTGATTTCAGAGAGGAAGGGAGAGGAAGAGAGAGATAGAAACATCAATGATGAGAAAGAATTATTGATTGACTGCCTCCTGCAGGCCCCCCCCACTGGAGATTGAGCCTGCAACCTGGGCATGTGCCCTGACCAAGAATTGAACTGTGACCTCTGGTTCAGAGGTTGACACTCAACCACTCAGTCATGCTGGCTGGACCAGGCTCACTCTTTAAATTCTTCCCACATACAAGCATCCTACACTATGGCCTGGACTTGGGCTTAGAGGATTTCTTTGAGGAATCCCTAAGTTGCTTAAAGACGACATGGTCTCTTAGCTATTTCAGTGCTCCCTTGTTCTGTACAGTTTGCACTCCTATTTGCCTCTAGGAGGAGATGTGCTGATAAAAGCAAGCTCAATTTAGTCTCAGATATGGGAAATTCCCATTAGTAGGGAACAAATGAATAAACTCTTCTTTTCAAAGCACTAGTCATAAAGACTTAGAACCCCGCTCTCTGGCTTTTTAATGGCCTGGCCTCATGTACTCTCAGCAAGGCCAGCAACTTCCTAGTGTTGTGACATCCAAGGATACTCCCAGGTCTGACTGAAGGTCATTCTGTGCAATTGTTCAGGCTCTTGCTTTTCCCTTCAACAGTGTTCTCAAGGGCCATCTATCTGAGCTAGAAGGAGCCTAGATCCACTTGGAGGAGAAGCACCGAGGACAGCTGACCCACACCAGACCCCCTGGGAGAGAACTAAATCTCTATTACCTGAGGCCACTGAGATTTGGGTTGCTTGTTACAGTATCTAGTGTGTCACCCTGACTCCTACGGACACTTCCATTCCTGAGAAGTGGGGTGTTGATGAGATGGAAATTCAAGTCAAGAGGCATTCCACATTTGGTCAGACCACACTTCTGTCTGTGTTTCGTCCTCTGTTATTCTCCTTTATAATCATTACAAACATCCTTCTAGAAGTTAGCAGCTTGCATTGACCTCCTTACATGACTCCCAGAGCTGAAAAGTGGAGAATGATGTCCCAGGAGGGCCAGAGTCAGGCAGGGCACACACACACTCTTCACCAACTTCTCTGCTGTGCCTCATTTCCGCCATGTGCTCCCTCTTCAACGTCTCCAAAAGGTACCATCGCTCATGCACCTAATGTCTGCCTCCGGGGCTGGGCAGAGGGATGGAGGCAGGGACTCAGCAAGCAGAAGTGTGAGATGGCCATCACTTCAGGCTAACGAATACTCCACAGGCTTTTCTGCTGGTTGCCAGTTCTGGGCTTTGTGTGCTGGAAACATCTTGAGCAAAATGTCACAGAGAACATCTCAGCAGTGTCCTGCTGACTGAGGCCATGGGGCTGCCGGGTTTGCCATCTGCCTGCAGCCTCTCCGAGGTAATTATATCAGAGTCTCTCAAGTTCTAGTACAAGGGGGATGTCAAATGCTCTTCCCTTTCTCTCCGAAGGCAATTTCCATTTTCTCAGTTCTTGCGGAGTTGCATAGAGTTGCATATCTTTACTGTCTCCAGGTGTGAGAGAGGCACAGGGACAGAAGACAGGGGAGTGTGCCCAGTGAAAGAAGACTGTGGGAGGGAGGACAGGAGTTGGAGGTGAGCTGAGGGGAAGAGTGAGGAACCCTTTCCACCACTACTGAGCCCAGAGAGGGACACATATGCTGACTTTGGCATCTGTTAGCTAAAGGATAGCCTGGGAAAATTCTGTTATTATTACTGCTCCAGTTTTTGACTATAGCGATTTAATGTCTCCTTTCTTACTGCACTTGTCTGAAAGCATTTTCTTTTTTCTCTGACTGCTAATTTGCATTAGAAAAAGGAAATGTGTCTGATAGCCCTTGGCAGGAAAATATTTTCAAAGTTTGCTGAAAACAGAGCTTTTTACTTTTTCCGCTCTGCCTCTCATCCTGTTACTTTTTGTTCGGAAAGGGAGGAAAGGGGAATTTAGTTCTGAAATGAAAGATGGTCCATGAGACTCTCATCTGGCCAAAGAAATGCAAGTCCTCATTGTAAGCATTTTTTAAATCCTTCAGGCCACCTTTTCTGGGATCCGAGTCTTTTGAGTCCCTGTGACTGGGCAGCACCCAGGGCCCTCCTGAAGAAGGAGCAGCTGCCGCATCTTCCTGGTGCTTATGAAATTTTTATAACCAAAAGGCTGGTGACTAAGACCACAAGGTCAGTGGAGGGCTGGGCAGCTGTCTAGGTGTCCTTGGGTCAGGTAACAAAAGGCTTATAAATGTCAAAAAGTCTGCTTTGAAACACTATTTCCATTCTTCTTGCAGCAACAAATTAGGATGGTTTTTAAACATCATTTTACAGTTAGAGGCATTGAATTTTATAAAGAAAAAAAAATAACTTACCCAAGGTTACCTAGTCAGAAGGCTGATGAACTCAGTGTTCTTGGGACGGATGGAGACCCTGGGACATGGTACTTCCAGTTTTAAAATGAAGGCCATCCTGGGCAAAATGGGACAAGTCGGCCATCATCCAGGGGAGTAAGTTCAGATATGAGTCTGAAGAACCAAGGACAGGATTCTTCCTCATTCCTCACAGCTGCCCATGGTATATGTACTGTTTTAATGGGCGTTATTTAGGCTTTTATTCTTTGGCACATGGATGCTAATCATAGCACCAGTGAACTCATGTGATTTAAAGCTATTCAGGAGAATAAACACACCAAATATTAACAACTCTCGTGTGTATATTTTGGACAGTTGCCTTTGAGAGGTCACCTGCTTAGTTCATTGCTCAAAATGAGTTTGGAAATCCTAAAACTTGAGATTTGTCATTAGACTCAATTGTTAGGGCCGTTAAAGAGGCAGTCTTATTATTTTGCACTTGTATTTTCCAGTAAATTACCTTCTAGTAATTTGCCTCTGGTTTCACCTCTCTTGCTCTTCTAGTTTTGGCCAGAAAAGACTTTCTTGCCTACCTCTCTCATATTATGTTATTATATCCTTATACCAACTTGTTTCAATGGTTATGCATCTATAATAGTAGAAATCCTGGTTGATTATAAGTTCAGATGATGTTTAATGCCCACCAACATGGTTTAATGAGTAACTAGAAGAAGGAACTCATTGAATATTGAAGACATTGCATGCTAGAGTAGTGTTACATTTGATATAACATTATTCAAAATATAATGTAAAATTGGCAAGGATCCAGGATTTGGTTAATGAAAAGTGAGAATTGTTATAGTATCATAAATGAAACTCCAAGAAGGTTTTATAAAAGATGTTTAGCAGGATGTATTAGGGTAGACTCAGAACATGTTCTCAGGCAATAGACTAGACATTGATTATTTCGCTAAAAACCAAGCCTGCAGGGAATGTCAATTTCTCTTAAAATTTAATAAAAATATCACAAAGCCTATACAAGAAGTCTCAAAAAAGACGAAGCATTAAAACCTTTCCCCTACTAAGAACATTTGATCTTGTATCACTTTTTAGCCTTACATTTCTGTAAAGCGTTAGGTCCAGTATTAGTTGAACCAATTTTTATTTTTTTAGGTCAGAAATCATTGAGTATTGGCAATTTTAGATGGTTCCACCTAATATAACTTTCTGAGGGAGAAATGGAATTCATAACCGAGACAGTGAGTTATTGGAGAAATAGGGCAGAGGGCTATCTAGCTCCTCGGATCCCCAATATAGAGCTTTCTCTGTTTATTTTTTTTCCTTTTGGATCCAGCTCCAGTGGCTGTCACAGAGTTGTAACTTGATAAATGTGAGTGGTGGTTTTGAAAAATGGTCACAAATTTGTTGACACTCTCACATCAAGGCAGGAAGTGGGTAGGTAGGAAGAGATCAACCAATGAACTTGTATGCATATGTGCATACTAGTATATGCATAACCCAAGGACACAGGCAGTGGTGTGGTGTGGTGAGGGCTTGCAGGGGCAGGGCAGGAGCAGGCTGGAAGAGGTAAATGGGGGAAAAAGGGGACCTATGTAAAAATGTCAACAATAAAGATAAAAGTAAGTAGAGTCTGTGTGCTTAGCCCTGGACTTTGGCTATCTTGTGATTATTCTGAGCAAAAGAGTATGATGACACTATGTGAGTCCCAAGGTCATTGTCATCAAAGACAGTCTTTACCTGGTTCACCTGAAATGTTCATTGTGACACTCCCTTGTGCAACCCAGTCACCATACTGTGTGAAGCCCATGTCACATGGAAAGGCCACAGGTAGGCGTGTCCGCGGGTAGGTACACATGTGGGGTCGGACTCCCAGTTACTCCAGTGCAGGAAGCAGACATGTGAATGAAAGAGTCTTCCTCCAGATGTCAGTCCTCAGCCACGGACTCCCGACACCATGGAGCAGAGTGAGCTACCCTTGCTGTGTTCTCCAATTCCTGACACTCTGCATCCATGGGCCGAATAACATGACTGTTCTTTTAGGCCACCACGTTTGCAGTGGCTTCTTATTCAGCAATAGGTTAAGTGAACAGTGCGGAAAGAATGGGTACTTCTTGTCTAGAAAGTTGGGGGTTCATTCTCAGTTACAAAACTGAGAATCTGAGCTATAGCCTGCTGTTCTCCATGCCATTTGAAGCGCATGCTTGCCTTCGGCTGTGCTGGAGCTGTGCTGGAGCATGAGACACGAGTATGGCGGTGACACTGCCCCTAATTGGCTTGTGCTCTAAGAGGCCTGAGGAGAGTTTCTGCTGACTGTGGGAATCTCAGTCTGTAGACACTGGGGCTTGTCGGAAATGCCCCTTGATAAAGGGCCTCTTGCTTGGGTTCCAGATGCTGCTGGATGGTCAAAGGATTCCTCACGTGTAAATCTTTCAATTTAAAAGTAACTTAAAAAATACTTTTAGAGGAGTAATGCATATTTATCATAGCATGAACTAGAAATACAGGCAAGCCAAAAGAAGAAAACAAAAGACATTTATGGTCCCATTCAAGGACAAGTGCTGTTAATATATCTCAAACCTTCTTTCTTTGGGCATAAATCATCACCCAGTTGTATATAATATAATGTAATGCATGGTTATTGTAATAAAATTTATAAACTTATTACATTGTACATTTTAACATTTGGAATCATACGCTCCATATTTTTTTTAACCAAACATTAAAAAATATGTTTTTATTGATTTCAGAGAAGAAGAGATAGATAGAAATCAATGATGAGACAGAATCATTGATTGGTTGCCTACTGCATGCCTTCCATTGGGAATTGAACCCGTAACCCAGGGATGTGCCCTGAATGGGAATCAAACCGTGACATCCTGGTTCATAGGTCAACACTCAACCACTGAGTTCACCAGCCAGGCTCACCAAACTTTTTAAAATCAAAATACTGTTGGCATTGTTCTAATAAAACTCTAATATTTATTCGTACTAACTGCACAAGATTCATTGTATGATTGCACTGTAATTTGCTTTCTTTGTTGATGTATGTTTATGCTCCTTCCATATTTCTATTGTACAAACCATGCTGTTATCACCTTCTTAAAATAGTGCCTAAATGTTTTAGGCTGGCTGTTCATTATGCTATTTCTTATCTTTTGCACATCCCATTTTAAAAAAAATCTTTATTGTTCATATTACAGTTGTTCCTCTTTTTCCCCCCATAGCTCCCCTTCTCCCAGTTCCCACCCCACCCACTGTCCTTACCCCCCATTGTCCTCATCCATAGGTGTACGATTTTTTTTAATATCTTTATTGTTCATATTGTTACAGTCGTTCCTCTTTTTTTCCCCCATAGCTCCCCTCCTCCCAGTTCCCACCCCATCCTCTGACCCCCCCATCCTCATCCATAGGTGTACAATCATTGTCCATTCTCTTCCCGCACCCCCAACACCCTTTACCCCCGAAAATTGTCAGTCCACTCCCTTTCTATGCCTCTGATTCTATTCTATTCACCAGTTTACTCTGTTCATCAGATTTCTTATTCACTTGATTTTTAGATTCACTTGTTGATAGATATGTATTTGTTGTTCATAATT
>PVJC01009194.1:0-46658 GCA_004026665.1 Murina feae | reverse complement strand
TTTTTTTTAATATATTTTATTGATTTTTTACAGAGAGGAAGGGAAAGGGACAGAGAGTCAGAAACATCAATGAGAGAGAAGCATTGATCCGCTGCCTCCTGCACACCCCCTGCCGGGGATGTGCCCGCAACCAAGGTACATGCCCCTGACCGAATCGAACCTGGGACCCTTGAATCCGAAGGCCGACACTCTATCCGCTGAGCCAAACCGGTCAGGGCTCCCCCCCATCTTAAAAATTATTTTTATTAGATTTGAGAAAAGGAGAGAGGAAGGAAAGGAGGGAGGGAGGGAGGAAGGGAAGGAGGGAATTTGTTGTTCCACTTAGGTATTCATACATTCATTGGTTGCTTCTTGTATGTGCCCTGACTGGGGATCAGATCCACAATGCTGGTGTATCGGGACAACGCTGTAACCACCTGAGCCACCCAACCAGGGTTTATGGTCTCTTGTTACAGGCAGCCTTCCCAGACCTCTCAGGCTGGCTAAGACCCCCTCCTCTGGACTCCCATGGCACCCCATAGTGCCACCATCAGAGCACCCACCAGGTGGCCGTGTATCTGTTGCTCTGGCTCCCTAGCTAGCCAGAAGGCATCTCCAGAGCTGGCTCTTGCTGGGCTATTAGAGGCTGTCAAGACCTTCTCTGTCAGGGCGATTGGTCCTGGTCCTGCACACCTGCCCTGCACAGTCCTCTGCGCACACTAGCTGTATTATTTGGTTAATATCCACACCAGGTTAGACTCAAAGCAGGCTCACAAGAGTGAATGAATGAATGAATGAATGAATGAATGGATAGGAGAGGAGATGAATGAATGTACTCCAGCATTTTCTTGGCCAGTGGGCACCCTTGACCCTCGCCCCTGCCCAACCCATTGAGGCTGTCCTCACCTTCCGGGGAAAGTCAACATCCCCTGCCCTGGCCTGGGAAGGTTTGTGTGTCTATAATATAGGTTTTTCCTATGAGGCCGTGGCTTGGCTGGTTTGAAATTTACAGGACCATGGTGCCAGCCTCCCCTCTACACCCCCAGCTAGGGTCAGGGCAGGGGAGGGGCACTTCAGGGCCCAGTGCAGCAAGGGAGGCTGTGGGGCCAGAAGGATTCCAGCTCACATCCTGCTTCCCCACTTCTCACCTGGGGAACCTTGGACAGAGCCCTGCTCTCCCCCAGACTGTTCCCCAGCTGCACCTCTCCAACTCATGGGAGCCTCGTCACTCCTTGCAGAAATCAAGATCTGTAAGACCTGAGGTAGAAAATACTTTTGGAATAAAAGCAGCTAATGTTTCCCAAGGCTGCCCAGGAGCAGGCACCCTTCTGAGAGCTTCGGATGGATTTTTATATTTATCCCTCATAGCCACCACCTAAGAGGGAGGTTTATTGTACCCATTTTACAGATGGGAGAAGCAAGGCATAACAGAGTTAAGTGACTTGTCCAAAGTCACAGAGTAAATGACAGGCACATCCAGAACTTATCCCCGGGCCCCCACTGCAATGTGCTCAAGGCAGAACCTGGGAGGTACCTGGATGCCCGTCCCTTTTTCTCACCTGTCTAGAAGTCACCCCCTAATCACTCCCATCAATTTGAGAGTACCGTATAGGTCCGAGCCCCACCCTTCTTACCTGGCCTTGTCCTCCTGCTCCCTCTCCTGCTCTCCTCCTGCCTCTTCTGAATCATTTTTCCATGAAGTAGCCTAAGGGATATTTTCAAATTGCAAATACGTTCGTGCTATTTTTTTCTAACTTGAAACCCTACAAAAGCTCCTGGGATAAAGCCCTGTCCCCTTTTCCTCATCCACAGTCTCTGTGTGGCCGTAGCCACACTCCAGGCATGCATGCACTCCAGCTGGTCCCACCACCCAGCTGGCTGTCCTTCTTGCTTCCCAGCTCAGCTCTGTGGTCAGACTCCCTCGCACCCTCCCTGCACAGTCCTCTGTGCACACTATTGTATTATTTGGTTATTGCCCACAGATGCCTTGAGGCCAGGTCCTCCTTGTCACTGCTGCTGCCCCAGGGCCAAACCCCAGGAGGTGTTCCTATATCCCTAAATGAGCGACCAGTGCATTCTCAGGCGGGCTTGGTGTCCAACAGCACCCAGACTTGGGTAGTCAGTGGTGAATGCACAGGCCTGGGTGGAGGCATGCTGGTGGAGACTTTGAGCAGCACTTTAGAGAGGTGGCTCCCCAGCATCTGCCCAGCATCCAGGGGAAGCTATTTCCAGCTCCTGGAAACAGGAAGTGAATCATGGCCCGAGAAGACGGGCCGGACGCTTGGCACCTCGGGTGCGATTGATGAGTGCCTGGACGGAAGGGCCCAGCCTCAGACCAGGGAAGCAGGAAGGAGGCCTGGAGGAAGAGGATAGGAGGGGAGACCTCCCCAGCAAAACAGGCAGCCCTGTGGGGCCCCAGAGGAAGGCGATGAGGTCAGCACAGATTCAGCCACCCAGCCCATTATCCGGCCACACCTGGGCCTGGCCAGTAGGGTATGAGTGGCCACATACCTAAACCCCCCAACCCAACCGGTACTCACCCTGGGCCCCTCCAGGCTGGGCCTGCACTTAGCTTTTTCACTCTCCGCATGAGCACAGGGTCTAACTGGCCCCATTTTACAGAAGGCCAAAAAGAAGCAGGGGTTTGCCAAGGCCATGTCAGCCAAGGGTAGCACAGGATTTAAACACAGCTCTGTGTGACTGAAAATCTCTCAGGTGGTACAGGAGATTCAGGGGATGCCACACTGGCCCCAGGGCAGCTACCAAGGAAGTCTGGGGCGGTTGTCTGAGGCTCTGGCTGAAACAGGCAAGGGTTCTAGTCCTAATTCAGTCTCTATCTGAAAACAGGGCTAAATGTGGTGCCCCTCCCTAGCCTCAATGTTTTAGGACCCACTCAAGGGTGTGGCTGGCCAGGCCAGGTCAAAGCCAGGGGTCTGAGGAAGCTGGGGCTTCCTGGGCAGGAAGCCAGGGGACCCCTTCCTTCCTGCATCACAGCCTGGGGCTCCAGGAACCCCATGGATGGTGTGAACTGAGTGGTGGGGGCACCACCCTGGCACCTCCATTCCAAACAAGGGCCTGTGCTGGCCCACTGTGGGCAGATCTGTCAGAGGAGGGGGAACTGGGTTGCTTTCACTTCTTCTACTGGACCCAGATCACTCATTCCTGCCCTCCATTCTCACTTCTCCCTGGGACCCATGGGCAGAGTTGGGGCCCCTCTGTCTTGAAGGGAACCAAGAGCTTCCATGGCCTGAGCTCCAGCCCCAGTCCTGGGCTTGGACAGGCCATGCAGCTGAAGATGGGCCCTGAGGCCCAGGGCCCAGTCTCCGAGGTGTGCATCCTGGGTCACAGGGTCCCCGAGAGGCAGAACTGGGCAGCACCCTCCCCCCCCCCCCCCCCCCCCCCCCCCCCCCCCCCCCCCCCCCCCCCCCCGCCGCCCCAGTGTCTTGCCTTGCTGGGTTGTGACTTTTAGTTGGGGGCGGGTGGAATAAAGTTTTCCTTTCTTTGTTCTGAATTTTCTGTTTCCACAAGGAATGTGTATTGTTCATGTTAAAGACAAACATGGGACAAAAGCCATCCTGGGTTGAGGGAACGTGGTTCCTGGTGGAGTTTTGCAGGGAATCAGAGGCCAAAGGAAATCTGCTTGCAGCTGCACCTGCCAGGGGGAGTGGTGGGCCCAGGGCTTGGATGGAGACACCCAGACGGTCATCCAGAGGGGAGATGGGGGCACAGAGCAGCCAGCTGCCTATCGGGGGTCATTCACTCAAGAAGAGCTGCATTCACCTGGGTGATATGCAGGCTCCCCTTTGAAAGCGTCGGTGGAACCCCAGCTGTACAACTTCTGGGCAAGTCACAGCCTCCTCTGTGCCTCAGTTTCTCCCAGTTGTTTGGAGCATTAACTTGGGGCAGAGCCAGGCACACAACAAGTGCTGGGTAAACATGTGCTGCTGAGGGGTGTTGGGCTTGATTCCAGGAACTTGCGTGGGGGTGGGTGAGAACTACCCCCCCACCACCACCACCGTGAGCGGTACTGTCGCAGGCCAGCCCTCCTATTCGGGACCTCCAAAGAAGGTGCTTTCCCAGGAGGTGCCTCCCTCTGCTTCCTCTACCCCTGTTCCTGTCCCTCTCTCCTCAGTGGCCCTCAAGGCCACCAAGTGGGTCCTGGGCATGGGGAGCCCTGACCCTCTGGACCCCCTCATGCCCACCCAATGCTGGTCCTTGCGTGATTGGCAAGGGGACAAAAGGTTAAGTGAGGAGCCTCAGAAAAGGCTCTTAAATGTTGCAACCACAGAGTGATTTACAGCAGGTTTGAGTACTCCCCTGACTATAATTCACTTCCATCTGCAGGACTCTTGGCCCCCTCGCAGAGGATGCTGGGAGAAGGCTGAGGGGGTGGCCGTACTAAGTTTAGCATTAGTAACCGAGTAGCTGGAGGTGATTTATGGGTCCAGGGCTCTGCTTGTGCCCCATCCACTGTCCCTTCCAGCCAAGAGACCCTGCCACCTCAGTACCAACCCCAGCTCCCGCCCTTGCTAAGCTGGTTACAACACCTGCAGGATGTCCCCTAGACCTTGTGCTGGAGCCATTCAAGTTAATTTCACCAGGAGTGCTGTTATCCCCATTTTACAGATAAGGAAACAAGCTCAGAGAACTCACCGCCCAAACTCAGCCCCGCGCGCTGTCCCATCTGCACCAGCTCTGTGCCTATACCCGCTGCCCCTCCAACCCCCTGGCCTCCCACCTGAACTGAATCTCCCCTTCTCCCTTCCCCCTCCCAGATCAAGACCCTTGAGCAATCAGTGAGGACCATGGTGCAGGGACTCGGCCCCTGTTTCCATGCTCTACTCAGCTGGTGTCCGCTGAGGGCCATCTTTAGGCCCCGTGCTGAGCTCAGAGTCTCATGCAGAGGAGACGACCCTACACCAACACAACCAGCCCACACTGGAAGGTGGATTATAACTTAATAAGAGCAGGAAGGTGCTGCTGACGCCAGTTCAGTCCTGGTGAGGGTGATGAGAGAGGGCTTCCTGGAGGAGGTGTTGCTTCAAGGAGGCACT
Organism: Murina feae; assembly: GCA_004026665.1. Lineage (NCBI taxonomy): Eukaryota > Metazoa > Chordata > Mammalia > Chiroptera > Vespertilionidae > Murina > Murina feae. The sequence continues at coordinate 41,625 of PVJC01009194.1, read as the reverse complement.
GGAGCTACCACGTGGCCAGGTGTTGGGGTGGGAGGGGGACAGCACGTACAATCATCCACAGGCAGAGAGGAGCACATCAGGTCTCCTAATGCTGGCCCTGCCTGACCACTCCCCCTCCTCCTTCCCCCGCCTACCCAGGCCCCCCCTGACCTCCCCCACCCACACTCATCCTCTCCTGGCAGCTCCTCGGGACACCAGCACCGGAAAGCACAGTGGGAACCCAGCCCCACAGCTCTCAGATGAGAAACTGCTAGGAAGGGGAAAAAATTTATTTCATTGTTTCTGCTCCCAGATCCTTCCTGAAAAACAAAAACAAAATCAAACCCCAGCTGGAAAGGCTTTATCTGGCAAAGTTCTCAAGGAGGAGACTGAATTGTGGGCCAGTCAGGACTCCCAGCGAGGTGGAGCAGGGAGACCTGTCTCCCCCAGCCACGCACCTCCACACAGCTGCGGGTGCTAAGAGACTCACTCCCCAAGCAGCTGAGGAGGCAGAGCAGCGCCCCTCATAGAGCTGAGCTGGGATTTATCACACAGCAGAGCTGGGGTTTTATCTGAGTCTTTCTGACCCCAGAACCCACTAGCCTGCCCACTTCCCAGGGCTCTCAGAGCAAATAAGGAGGAGATGTGGGTGAGGTCACCTCCTCTACATACAGCTCTCTCTGCTCACACCTCCAGGGACAGGGAGCTCACTCCCCACAGTCCCCTTACACATGTTTTACAGTCAGGAATGCCCACCGCTGCCCCCAACCTGGGCTTGGTTCCTAATTCCTGACAGGAACACCAGGAGGCTCTGGAGTGACAGGAACAGGACTGGAGGAGCAGCCCCATGGGTCACTTCAGAATGGGAACGAGAATGGGAAGGTCGCAGGAGGGAAGGTCAAATCTGGCCCCTTCTAGCACTATGGTCCCTTGGGCAGGTCCCTTGGAGACCTACTCACTCAGGCCTCTCACAACTTTGTGGGGAACGTCACCCCCTCAAGATGCCAGGCCAGTGAGGTGCTTTCCATGTCCTACAGTCCTCTCAGAGGTTATAATTGGGGCCATTTTATGGATGGGGAAGCTGAAGCCCAAGCACTGCACTGGTGGCTTCAGAAGGAGGAGAAGGCCCCCAGGGCAGGCCGTGCAGACCCTTGTGCAGGGGCTGGTGCCTCCTCCTTCCCACTCTCCCCAGGGTTGACCTGAACAGCCCCTGGCTGGGCTCTTCCTAGAGCTGAGGCCAGGAGCACAGGTCCCGAGTGTTTGTTCAGGCCAGGCTGGGGCTCCGGGCAGGCGAGGCGGAAACGGCCACAAGATGTTTGTCCAAGTGGGGGTCAGGCTCCACGGCCAGGAAGAAGGAGGAAGGGCAGAAGGAGCAGAAGGCCTGAGTCAGCACGCCTTTGTGGCCTGGATTCTGGCCCCCAGGCCTCTCCTTCCTCACCCACAGGGGCAAGCTGCACACAATAGGCACTTAGTGGATAAGGAATCGGGCTGGGAGCAAGGAGAAACTGGCACCTCCCTCAGCCCAGCCCCAGTGCCCCTCATTTTCTCCTCTCTCTCCAGCCACATCCCTCCTTCCCTCCTTTGGGAAACCTGCTGCTCCACCTCTCAAACATAACAAGGCTGATCCCCGCCCCCACCTATCCTCCCACCCGAGTCCAGCTACCAGCTTCCAGCCCATGGCAGTACTTTCCTCAGGTTCTCCCCATCACTCCCTGCAGACTGTTCTGGGCGTTGGCCTCAGAGGGATCCTATTAACATGCAAATCATATCTCCTCTCTTCAAGCTCAACACTCATGAAGGCCCCCACCTCCCCATAGCTAAAGCCATCTGTTATGAGCTACACTGTACCCCCCTCCCCCCCACATACACGTCAAATTCATATGTGGAAGTCCTAACCCCTAGTGCCTGAGAATGTGACTAGTTGGAGGCAGGGTCTCTGAAGAGGTGATGTGGTTAACATGAGGGCATATGGATGCGCCCTCCTCTAATAGGCTAATGTCCTTAAACGGAGAGATTAGGCCACGGACTGTTCAGACACAGGAAAGACCATGGGAGTACACAGCAAGAAGGTGGCTAGCTCCAGACCAAAGAGAGACCTCAGAAGACAGACACCAAGCCTGCTGACACCTCGACTTTGGACTTCTGGACTCCAGCACTGTGAGGAAAGAAATTTCTGTGGTTAAACTGGTGGTGCTTTGTTATGGCAGCTGACGCAGACTAAGCACCATCGGACCCCATGACCTCACCAACCTTCCTCTCTTCCCTTTTCTCTCTGCTCCAGCACCACTGTCCTCCTCACTGTTGCCTTTGAGTACTAAGCATGCTTCCTACCTCCAGGCCTTTGCCTCTTCCTATTAAGTCCTTTCCCTCGGGCTGCCACCTTGTCATCACTCGAGTCCCTGCTCAGACATCCCCCTCCAAAAAGACCCTGAGCAGATAGGAGGACCCAGGCTGAAACCCAGACCCATCACTTTTGACCTGGGGACTCAGTTCAAAAGCATCTGGGAAGGACTGGAGCATAGGAAGGGGCATGCCCCTGAGGCATGATGGGCAGACACCTGTCCATCTGGGGTCTGACTCGGGCCCCAGGACCCCTGTCTGGACCTAGTTCTGCCTGGAAGGCGGGGAAAGGCTGGGACACGGAGGGCACTTCCTGGAAGTGGGAACGCTCTGGGTATTTGCTCGCTGATTTAATCAATAAACTCTCTTGAGAAAACTCCACACCCACCGAGGGAGCTAAAATTTAAAAGACTCACAACACCAAGCGTGGAGCCATGGGAGCTCTCATATACTGCTGGGGCGGGGGCGGGAGGGTATTTGTGTGTGTGAAATGGTGTAGCCACTCTGGAAAACCATTTGGTAGTTTCTTTTAAAAGTCAAATGTAGACTTCTGCAACCCAGCAATCCCACTCCTAGGTACTGAAATAAAATGAAAACACATAACCACACAAAAACCTGGACACAAATGTTTCCAGTAGGTCTATTAATAGTTACCCTAAACTGGAAACAACCCAATGTCCCACAGCTAGTGAATAGATAAATAAATAAAGGTACATACAGCCATACAATGGGTAATAAAGAATGAACTATTAATATACAAAGCAACATGGCCCTGGCCAGTTTGGCTTAGTGGATAGAACGTTGACCTGCAGACCAAAGGGTTCTGGTCTAGGGCAGGTACCTTGATTGCAGGCTCCTCCCTGGACCAGGCCCTAGTCAGGTGCATGCAGGAGGCAACCAATCAATGATCTTTCTCTTTGTTTTTCTCTCTTCCATTCTCCCTAAAAATCAATGGAAAAATATCCTTGGGTGAGGATTAAAAACAACAACAACGATAATAAAACACACAAAAGGATGGATCTCAAAGTCAGATTCTAAAGTCTTCATACTGTGGAGAAAAAACTAATCAGTGATTGTTGGTGGCTGGGTTGGGGTCAGGGACTGACTGGGAAGGGGCACCAGGGACTTCTCGGAGCTGGGAGTGTTCTCCCTTGTTCTGAGAATCGGTTACAGGGTATAAACATGTAAAAACTCATCATAGCTTTTCCACCCTCCTCCGCTACACACACACACACACACACACACAGAGCGCCACCCAGGCTGTACCGCACTCCCCTGAGCTCCGTGCTCCTGCTAAGGCAGCGCCACCTGTCTCCTTCCAGCCGCCATCCATTGTGATCATCTACCAGGACCTCACCAGCCATGATGAGATGTTCTCCGATATCTACCAGACCCGGGAGATGGCAGACGGGCTGTGCCTGGAGGTGGAGGGAAGATGGTCAGGAGGACAGAGGGTGACAATTGATGACTCACTGGTTGGCAGAAATGCCTCTGCTGAAGGCCCTGTGGGCCAAGGTACATAAGTACAGTCATCGCTGGTGTGGACACTGTTGTCACGAACCATCATTTGCAGGAAACCAGAAGCCTACAAGGAGCACGTACATCAAAGATGACATGAAATTAATCAAAGGGAAACGTGATGAGCAGAAACCAGAAAGAGTAAAGCCTTTTATGACAGGGGCCGCAGCACAGATCAAGCACATCCTTGCCAACTTCAAAAACTACCAGTTCTTTATTGTGCAAACATGGATCCAGGTGGCCTGGTGGCTCTGCTGGGCTACCGTGAGGATGGTGTGACCCCATGTATGTTTTTCTTTAAGGATGGTTTAGAAGTGGGAAAATGTTGACACATTTGGCAATTTGGATCTATCATGTCATCCTCACTGGCTGCTGCTTTTCACCCACACACCAGGTCGAGGACAAATGGGACTGATGGTATCGTGAGCTCTTCATTTATTTTGACCTTGATTTACTTGGAGTGGAGGTATTGTGTTTAGGAAAGAACATGTCCTGTAGGTTGTCTAAAAATAACATTCATTTAAACTCATTTGAGAGAATGCCTCTTAGTTGAATACATTTTAAAATCCATCCTGTGCCGTGTGCCTAGAGACACTGGAGACTGTTTGTGGGCCACTGCTGCCTATACAGCATACAGACTGCCTGCAGTGGAAACTACTTCTGAAACTGGGGAGAGAGAAAAACCCAAAACAAGCAGCGAAAGTCTTAATTCCGAGCTGAAGCAAAGGGAAAAGACCATGCTCTCAGCAGAGCCAACATTTGATGTGGATTCCTCAGACATTTCATCACCTACAAACAGAAGTAGTTAACGGGAAGAAATTACCTCAAGAATAAAAAGAGACTAACGTGTCCGGAAGCAGAGTATTGTCTGAGCTATTTATCATGTCAAGTTAGAACCAAGCTCCATAGAAACCTGGGTCTCCTGGAATTGTGTTGCAAACTCTTGTCAGATTTCATGAAACGGGGCTGGCAAATTCTGTATGACTTCAAGGTGGTTACGTGTTTAAGTGGGAAAAGTCAGTAGCTTACAGGGTAGGAGCTCTAATTCAGGGTTCAGCTTTCTCGGGGCATTGCCCGATCGCTTGTTTCTAGATGGCGCTGGCGCTGCAAGAGCCGAGATGAGTGACAGGCAAGGCCTATGTGCCTAAAATAAATGTGTGGACCTCTGCAAAAGCAAACAAGCAAAACTCATCATAGTTCACAATGAGATTGGTCCATTTCCCTTTTTGTAAATTTTACCTCAATTAAAAAAAAAGTTTTAAAAAGCAACCACTCCCCTTGCCAGGCCACCTGGGGACAGAGTTGGGTCAGAGTGGACCCCTGGCCCCTGGGACAGCCGCTGTAGGCAGAGCTCGGTGGGCTCAGGCCCTGGTCCCCTCCTCCCCAGCGCCTGGCGGCCGCAGAGAAAGCCCGGAAGCTGCAGGGGGGGGGGGGGAGGGAGAGCAGGGTTGAGAGGGGGAGGTGGTGGCTATTGTTCTCACATCCACTCCAGCCTCGCCTCTGCCATTGTCCCAGGGTTGGGATCCGAAGCAAGCCAGGTCTGCCAGTAGGGCCAGGAGGGAAGAGGCGGGGGGGAGGGGAGAAGGGTGTGGGGTGTGCTGTAGATTGCTCCCCGAGAATCTCCAGCCCAAGCTGCCCCAGGTTTGGAAAGGCGAGGTCCCCGCACTGGACAGGATCGCTCTACTGCGACGTCCAAGCTTGGCGTCAGCGTTGTGCGTGCCCACGAGCCCCTCAGCACCCCTCGCTCCGCTGTGTCGCACTCTTTTCTCTGACAGTGCACGCTGTCACCAGAGAGAAGGGCCACCATTGGCACCCCCAATACACACCCCGTGGGGCCTTCAGTCCCCCTGAAACCACAGATGCCCCGGGAGGGGACACTCCTGGTGGATGGTCGCCTAGGAGCAAAGCTGGGGAATTAAGGAACCAGGGACAAACATTCCCGCCCTTGCCAGAGCCCCGCTCTGCCTGGCGCCGTGGACATCTGGGAGACCGGACAGACAGGTGCTGTCCATGGAGGCCCCATTCCCCGGAGGCGGGTGCACAGCAAAATGTCAGTGACCGACAAGCGCATGTCCTCGGGAAAACGCTAGACGGGGCTCACGAAGTTCAATGGGCATCGAGGGCCTCGGGATGGTGGGGAGTTGGGGCAAAGGAACCGCGTGGGCAAGGCGGGGCGATGGAGAGGGTGCCTGGTGGGTGCAGCGCGTGGATAGGAGGTCAGGTCAGAGAGTCCTGTTGGGAACCCAGACTCTAAGGGAGCGGCCGGGTTTGAGCGCCTACAGCCAGGTGCTTTTTGAGAAAAAATGGAGGAAGAAAGACTTGGTTTTAGTTATGCTCAAGCCCTGGCCCTCTCTGGGCCTCAGTTTCCCTCGTCGTAGGAAGCTTCTGGGTTGGAAGCCCTGAAATTCTGACTTCTCTCAAACCAAGATTAATGTGCCTTCACTTTGGTTGCACAAGAGATGCGCCTGAAGAGCCTCACAAAGCCAGACCTAACTACGAAGCGAAATCAAACCTGGCCAGGGACGCTCTGCGCAGGAGAGTCGGGAGCCGCTGCTGAGGCGGGGAGTTTAAAGGTCTCGGGCCCTAGGGTGCGCTCCCCGCGATAGCCACCAGGCGGAGACAGAGACCAGGCTTGCCGCGTCAGAGTGTTGTTTTGAAATAATTTCCTTACAAAGTTGTGAGAACTGTACCGAGAAGGCTTAGACACTCTTCTTAACCGAATTCACGTTTTAGCATTTTCTCTCTGTACATTCAAGTCCCCCTCCGAGCATCAAAGAGGAAGTTGCAGATGTGATGCACCTTGAACCCTAAACCATTCAGTGTGTATTTCCCAAGAGCAAGGACATTCTACTACACAACCACAGCAGAGTTTTCAAGATTGAATGATTTAACCATGATGCAATACCATTACTTAACCTGCAAACCCATATGCAAATATTGCCAATTGTCCCAAGGAGGTCTTTTATAGTTTTTCCCTACTCCTGCTCCACCCATCCCACTCCACTATCACATTTAATTGTTTGCTTTTGTTTTCATTGAAATTAATTTGCACTCTGGACTGGTGGTTCAGTTGGTTGATGCACCCTCCCGGACCCCAAAAGGCTGCAGGTTCAATTCCAGGCCAGGGTACATACCTAGATTGTGGGTTCAAACCCCCAGTTGGGGTGCCTACCTATCCACATTTCTCTCTCCTTCCCTCTCTCTCAAACAAAACAAAACAAAAACACATTCTCAGATGAGGATTTTTTTTTTTTAAAGAAAGGAATTAATTCACTTTAATTAAGCTTTCCTGGGCTGAAGTATCTTGCAGAAAATGGATGGAAATAGGTCCAGCCTCACTCTTCTTAACCACATGCCCTTGGGCAGGTCCCTTGTTCTCTCCACTGAGAGGTGCCAGGTTCTGGGCAGGGTGGATGGGAGAGGCTGGAGGGGAGAGAGAATGCACTTGTATTCTGAGATGAAATCTTTCCTTCTCGACTGACCTGTTTCCCCAGGCCTTTGGAGAGATGGGTCACCCACCACAGTCTTCAAATGGACCCACCCCTAGAGAAAGCTAGTTTTGGGAAAGAAAGGCAAATGTCCCAGCCTGCCCGAGGCTGACAGAAGGCCAGCTGGAAGTCTTGCACTGGATCTGGAGACACAAATGGCTCCAAAGACTGGGAATTAATCCGTTAGCCAGTCAAGTTCATAGTTCCCCTTTTTCACTTGCAACGCAATTGCAGGAGGGTCTAATTTTCTTGTCAACTAATAGAGATTAATCATAATTTCTTTAACTTTTACTATGTACAGTAAAATAGAAACAAACACAAAAGCAGAGGAACTAGTATAATAAACCCTCATTTACTTGTCACCCAGTTGCAGCAAAAAAATAATTTTTGTTGCTATAATATTATTAATTTAAAATACTGGCATGACACGGCTCCATACTCCCTCCATTCTTTTCCGTTATTTATGTCACGGGACTTCTGAGTGCTCTGCCTATAAGAATGAGAACTAGGAAGAGATGAAGCTGCACACTGTCTTTAAAAAAATAAGTATTTATCCATTGGTACACAAAATGGGGAAAACCAGTCAACTCATAAAGTACATTCTAATATTTTGCTGAGTAAATATCAACATTTGTAATATACTTATGTTTTGATCAACTGCATACTAATATTGTAATTAAAACTTTCCAGGATAACATTTTTAAACGCTTAGTGGCTTATGGTCTCGGAAAAAATTTTAATTTTTAAAATGTGTTTGTATCTCTAGGTTTTGCTACAGAGTAGGACGATGTGATCAGTAGAATCTTTTAGGCATAAGGACATATTACATGAGGCTAAAACTGTGGGGGCAGTAGAATTGAACACAAGTTCAAAGAGAAAAATAAGGTAAAACCTCATTAATATGGAAGAGCTTGTTCGTGTGCTTCCCATAGGGGTGACAGTGGGTATTCAATCACTGTCTTTAGATTCACTGGCTGTATTACAGTGATGAAACAGTTTAACCTTAAAATGTCAATATTTAAAATACCCTGGACAGTACATCCTTTGCAACTGTTTAAACTTTTATATTGTAAATGTAACTTTAAAACATGTAAGAGTGTTCCCAAATTCTTTGGGGGCAAGGAAGGTGCCCATCAGTAAAACAATTTGCAGTTCTCCAACAGGTGGCACCAGAGAGCTGAGTCTGAAGTGTGGGGAACCCTTGAACGCAGGCCTCACTCCAGATTCCAGTTCCTCTGAGTATTTGTCCCATAAACCAGGAGATTTCTACCTCAGTCAGTGATTGTTTCATACTTGGCATCTCCTTCTCCAAAGCTGGAAGCATCCTGAGGCGCCCTTGTGGGATAGGGGCCCCACAGCCCCTGCCGTTTTCTATCTATTGAGGCTGCGGGTTCCCTGAGAAGAGGAGCCTCGCCCTCCCTGAGCTCCCCTCACAGTCCAGAAGGTCAGCACCACCAACTCACCCTGTTGTAGTTACAAAGGCCCAACACAACTGAGAAGCAGCTTCACTGCTCTGTTTGGGGAAATGGTGAGGGGAGAAAGGTTGGTCGGGAAAGACTTCTGAGGAGAGGGCGTCTGAAGGAAGAATAGAAATCCGAAGTGGCAGTGGGAACTTCATGTGCAGAAGTAAGAAGGTGACAGCAAGCATGGAAATGGCAACCTTTTGTTACAACCGTAGCATGCATATATACATATAAAATCAGCAGAGCTTCCAAATAATAGCCACGCCAGTTTATGTTAATTGAGCATTTATTATGCATCAGGTACAGTTCTAGGTACTTCACATGGATTCACTCATGAACCAAAGTCTCACCTTGCCCATCAACTTCATCATTTCTACCTGGCTTACCTCAGGGAAGACCCCCATTTCTTTGGCTTCATCAGAAACATCTCATTCATGTTAGGTTGGGCCATATGAAATTGCTGTTTTTATAGAAAAAAATAGCTGAATTTTAGAAATGTCAAAAGGCATTTAATAGGGATACTGGGAAGATTAAACAAGACAGCATGCATAATAACTTAGCACAGCTCCTAGAATGCATAAACACTCCACATAAAGTCCACTGTGTGTCCATGCAGGCATAGGCCATGCTGGTGTGAAGGACATAGAAACAAATAAGTAGCTTGTGTCTTCAGGAGCTTGTGGGAGATACATGAAGAGAGGTTATAGAAATACAGCCTGAATTAGATTGGACCAAAAGGGGGGATTAGTAAGAAGTATATTGGTAGATGTTACATCATCAAACAATGGTGGGGATAGAGTGAATGTACCAAGTGACATGCAATAATTCACTTTTTAAATGATTAATTTTTAAAAATATCTATGTGTATTAACTAGTATATGTGTGTATATATACATCTAATCTAATAAAAGAGTAATATTAAAATTGACTGTTTCTATGGGACACCTAAGCCACACCCACCAGCCAATCAGAGCGGCTGTATGCAAATTAACCGAGCCAAGATGGAGGCCGGCAGTCATGGAGATAGAGTAAACAGAGGCTTTTGTTGCACCAGGAGTAAACTGTCTGCTGCCGGCTGGGCCTCTCTGTGCTCCAGGCAACATTGTTGCAATTATAGAAGCCTCGGAGCCGAAGCAAACAGCAGGCTTCCTTTGCACCAGCGATGGAGGAAACTGTCTACCTAGAGTCTACTAAGGCAACATTCTTTCAATTATAGAAGCCACGGAGCTGAAGCCAAAAGGAGGCTTCGTTACCTGCCTAGGCCTGGGTTTAAAGGAACAGTATATCAATTATAGAAGATAAATAAACCCCAGAAACGTGCTTCCAGCCAGCCTTGCTGGGATGTTGGGTCAATGGGAGCTGTGGGCAGCCTGAAAGCCTGAAAACAGCCCTCAGCCTGTCACCCAGGCTGGCCACACCCCAATGGGGTGAGGGTCTCCACTGGGGGGCTTGGCCAGCCTGCAAACAGCCATCAGCCCGTCACCCAGGCTGGCCAGGTACCCCATTAGGGACTTGAACCCTGAAGGGACTATGGGCAGCCTGAAAACGCCCCTCAGGTCCTTACCCAGGCTGCCCAGGCATCCCAGTAGGGACCCAAAACGTGAAGGGGCTGTGGGCAGCCTGAAAACAGCCCTCAGCCCGTCACCCAGGTTGGCCACACCCCAATGGGGTGAGGGTCCACACGAGGGGGCTTGGCCAGCCTGCAAACAGCCATCAGCCCCTCACCCAGGCTAACCAGGCACACCAGCAGATGGACATCCCCAGAGGGGTCCCAGACTGCGAGAGGGCACAGGCCAGGCTGAGGGACCTCCCGAGTGCACAAATTTTTGTGCACCAGGCCCCTAGTTATTTAATAAAGAGTTAAATAAAAGAATAAGGCCTAGCTGCTTTGGCTCAGTGGATAGAGTGTCGGCCTGCAGAATGAAGGGTCCCAGGTTTGATTCCAGTCAAGGGCATGAACCTTGGTTGTGAGCACATCCCCAGTAGGGGGTGTGCAGGAGGCAGCTGGTCGATGTTTCTCTCCCATCGATGTTTCTAACTCTCATCCCTCTCCCTTCCTCTATGAAAAAAAAATCAATAAAATATATATATTTTTAAAAAAGAATGAATAAGAGCTTGCAGGCAAACAAGTGTGGTGGGGGGGAGGGGTCACTGCAGGAAGGAACAGCACATGCAAAGGTGCAGAGGAGTGAAGCAGTACCAGGCATGAGGCAAGGAGAGGGAGGACACCTGCATTAAGTAAAACTTGGGCCAACCAAGCCCACTAGTAGAAAGCCACACTTCCTTCTTTCTTCCTTCCCTCTTTCCCTTTCTCCCTCTTTTTCTCGTTCTCACTCTCCCTCCCTTCCTTTCTGCTTTCCTCCTTCTTTTTCATAAAATTGTGGTTTTAAGCAGAATCATCGCAAAGCTGCTAGATCAGCAGTCACAAAGTGCAAGCACGTATCTTCATAGCAGGGCCTCACTCAGAACCCATTTAGTCTCATGCTGGACATGATCCTGACAAGCTGGGTTATATGGAATCCTGACCTATAGCAGATGAAAAGCTGTTTCAGTTTTTAGAAGGGAATTGAAAGACTTTTTAGGTATGGTAACCACATTGGCAATAATAAAATGTGACAGCCACAGCCTGGTTTGGAAGGATATAGACAGGAAAGCTGGTGAAAAGAGATATTAGAATAAAAACACATAGTCATCAAGGAAACGCAAATGAAAACCACAATGAGATGTCATTTCACACCCACAGGGTGGGTAAGAAGTCAGATAATGAAAAGTACCTGAGGATGTGGAGACTGCTGGTGGGAATATAAAAGAGTTCAGCCACTTTGGAAACAATCTGATAGTTTCTCAAAGGGTTAAACATAGTTACTATATGATCCAGCAATTCTACTCCTAGGTATATACCCAAGAGAAATGAAACATGTTCATTCAAAAATATGTACATGAATGTTCACAGTAGCACTATTCTGATTAGCCAAAAAAGTGAAAACCACCAAATATCCACCATCTGATGAATGGATAAAAATGTGGTGTATTTATGCAATGCCATCTTATTCAGCAATAAAAATGAATAAAGTACTGAAACATGCTACCGCATGAATGAAGCTTGAAAACACCCTAAGCAAAAGAAGCCAGTCACAAAGGATCACATATTGCATGATTCCACTTACATGGAATGCCCAGAATAGGCAAATCTATAGATAGAAAGGTTAGTGGTTTCTTAGGGCTGGGAGGGACAGAAGAGCAGCAGGATGGCAGCTAAGAGGTGCAGGGTTCCTTTTTGGGATGATGAAAATGTTCTGGAATTAGTGATGCTGATGCACAGCTCTGTGAATATACGAAAAACCACTGACCAGAACACTTTAAATGGGGGAACTGTATGGTGTGTGAATTAGATAACTCAGTAAAGCTGCCATTTTTAAAAAAGAACAAAAGCACAGTAGTCTAAGTTGTTTTAGTGCAGGGGCAAAGAGCATCACGCTCCAATCATCTGAATCACTTCTCCAGGCTGACAACTGGGTCATGATGATTAAATTAATTTCAGCAGGAAGTGTGTCATATGTTTTGGAAGACACCTGTTGGAAATGAGTAAGAGAAAACAAAAAGCTTACACCACTGCTTAAAGCTGTGTGTGATTCAGGGTCTCTATTAAAAGAAGGCTATCAAGGACCGCCAGGGCAGGCAACTGTCTCCACTGAATGATAACACTCGTGACGTCAACTTTTCACATTCATGAATTACATATTCTTTAAGCTTAATTATCTAAGAAAAAGGTTCGATACATTACTATACATATGAACCAGATAAAGGGGTCTTAAAATTAAGAAAAATCAAACGATGTGATAGAGCATTTAAAATGGACAAAAACTTTGTGACATTATGTTTGAAATTTTTACATTTTGTGCTTGAAAAAATTATTAAAATTAATACTTATTTCTTTTAAAGGACATGAAAATTGTAAGCTGCTTGCAACTACTTCTTTCAGATAACCCAAGAGCCTTTAATCATTACAGTAAATGAAGAATTAAATGGGATAAAACTGATGCTATATATTTTTTGGAACATTGAAGTACCACAGATGTGTTGATGTGCTCTGTAAGAATTCTGACTGGTTGAACACAACTTGCAGATTTAATGAAGAACACATTGAGAGACCCTAACCAGTTTGGCTCAGTGGATAGAGCACTGGCCTGCGGATTGAAGGGTCCCAGGTTTGATTTCGGTCAAGGGTATGTACCTTGGTTAGGGCACATTCCCAGAAGGCGGTGTGCAGGAGACAGCTGATGTTTCTCTCTCATCGATGTTTCTAACTCTATCCCTCTCCCTTCCTCTCTGTAAAAAAAATCAATAAAATATATTTTTTAAAAAGAACATATTGAGAGGAATTGGCTCAATTATCATCATTTTAATGCTTCCATTAATGTGCTATGTCATTGCCATGATATCTTGTTGTTTTTCTATTAGCTCATGAAGTATTTCACATAGTAAGAGTACAGAACACCCATGAACCCACTACAGTGCAGACATTTTGTTACATTTACATCCTCCTCCCCTGGCTTCCTGCTCCCTCCCTCCACAAATCTCATTTTGGTCATACCTAGACCTCAGTTACATACTCTCATTTTGTCTTGTCCTGATGCTTAATCAGCTCAGTGATTACAGCTTATGCTTCTAAGAAGATTGTGAGCTGGGCATCAAGCACTGTATTAAGAATATAATTTTTGTGCTGGAAAAGAACTAAGGTGACTGACTTTACACTGAGGCCCAGAAAAAGTGATTTGCCTCCTCAAGGTCAAAGAATCTGAAATCCACAAATCTGATTCTTTGTCCAGCCAAATGGAAGAGTAAGAAATAGCATGGGTCTTATGGCAAACTCAGCTGAATTCAAAAGCTGACTTTGCCATTTACTAGTGGAGTGGCTTATCCATAGGATGAAATCCAAGCACCTATCTGAGCTTTGGTTTCCATCTGCAACATGGAATTTATGCCACCTCCTTTTCAGAGTGAAACAAGTGGCACTGTGTCTGGCACAGAATAGGCATTCAACAAACAACATTTTAAAATTCCACTTTTTAACAAGCACCTTTTAAGTGTCAGGCACCTTTTCAGGCTTAAGAACATAGCCATGAACACAACAATGTCCTGTTTAAGAAAGCACCAGTAAAATCTATCATTAGCCAATTGTATGGGAATCCATTTGCAAGTTTGTTCTCAATGGCTGTGATGTTCTCTTTTGTTGTTTTTATTGTCAGGATATATTTGACCTATACTGATTTATTTATTTATTTTTGGTTTCCCAAACCAACTCAAGAGTCAGGGCTGGTCAGGGACAGCTCAAATTCTGGCTACTGGGGCCTTTTCCTCAGGTAAGAATGGTAAACATGTTATATTCTAAAGAGATCCAGATGAGTGAGACAAATCTCTGTCTTCAAGGAATTATCAGTATATTATTCATATTAACAGCCCAGCCGGTGTGCTCAGTGCTTGAGCGTCAACATATAAACCAACAGGTCACTAGTTTGATTCCCGGTCAGGGCATATGCCTGGGTTTGGGGCTCAATCCCCAGTGGGGGCAGGGTGCAGGAGGCAGCTGATCAATGTTTCTCTCTCATCTATGTTTCCATCTCCTTATCCCTCTCTCTAAAATCAATAAAAACATCTTTTAAAAAATAATATTAATAATGAAGACTATTTGTGAAGCACTTACTCTACGTCAGTTGCTGGGCAAGGCACTATAATTATTTCATTTAATTCTCAGAATTTTCTCTTTAAGGTATATTGGTTATCATTTATTCCCATCATGGTTTGCTGTACATTTAATAGGAGTCTCAATAACTGTTGAAATGAGGTATTCTAGAAGAATATTCCTTTGGACAATTTAAGCATTAAAGCAGAAGCCTGAATAAATTTTGTCAAATCCTTTTGCTCTAGCATTTAAGAATTTAAATGTTTTTTTGTTGTTGTTTTTTTGTTGAGATAGAAACATCAATGAGAGACACACATTGATCAGCTGCCTCCTGCACACCTTCCCATTGTGGGGTTGAGCCCGAAACCACAACCAGAACATGTACCCTGACTAGGAATCCAACCAGAGATCTCTTGGTGCATGGGGCGATGCTCAATCCACCAGCCACACTGAGGGTGGTGGAGGGGAGCACAGTTAAGAATTTTAATGCCAAAGGTGATAGGGATTGTTTTTTGTTTTTGTAACAAGAATTGAAGTCTGAATTTCCTATACCCTTACTTCCTAGATATCAAATAAAATTTTCAGCTCCCCCCATTATAGGATCAAAAGGCAAAAGATCAAATACCTTGGACAGCACTTCTCAACCAGCCAATTGACTTAATAACATGAAAAAGGCTACAGGTTCCTTTAGAAAGTATTATAATTACCTTTAAGACAAGGCTGGGTCACAACAGCTTTAATGGCTTCTCTTGCAACCATAGAGCAAACCTTAGCATGGCATCCAAGATTTCTTAAGACCTTCCCTACCTCCACTACCACTTTAATTTTGTTACTGATTCATACTTTCTTCCAAGGCAGCCTACCAGCCATCCAAGGCTCACATCCAGTGCTTGAACTACTCATCTTGGCCTTTTTCACTTCTGTGAGTTTTCTAATATTACTAGGGGCCCGGTGCACAAAAATTTGTGCACCTGGGGGCGGGGGGGAGGCGGTTCCTCAGCCCAGCCTGTGCCCTCTTGCAGTCTGGGACCTCTCAGGGGATGTCCACCTGCTGGTGTGCCTGGCCAGCCTGGGTGAGGGGCTGATGGCTGTTTGCAGGCTGGCCAAGCCCCACAATGGGGACCCTCACTCCATGGGGGTGCGGCCAGCCTGGGTGACGGGCTGAGGGCCGTTTTCAGGCTGCTCACAGCCCATTCGGGGTTCAGGTCCCTACTGGGGTGCCTGGCCTGCCTGGGTCAGGGGCTGAAGGCCATTTTCAGGCTGCCCACAGCTCCCATTGACCCAAGGTCCCAGCGAAGCTGGCTGGAATCAGGTTTCTGGGGTTTATTTATCTTCTATAATTGAAACTTTGTTGCCATGAGCGGAGCCTAGTCAGGCAACGAAGCCTCCTGTTTGCTTCTGCTCTGTGGCTTCTATAATTGAAACATTGTTGCTTTGAGCAGAGGCCCAGCCGGCCTAGGCAGGCAGTTTACTCCTGGTGCAACGGAAGCCTCCTGTTTGCTCTAGCTCTGTGGCTGCTGGCAGCCATCTTGGTTGGGTTAATTTGCATACAGCCACTCTGATTGGTTGATGGCGTGGCTTGGCTGGTGGGTGTGGCTTAGGTGTCTTGGAGTGATGGTTAATTTGCCTATTACTCTTTTATTAGAGTAGATTCCTTCAATGGGAATGCCCTCCTCATTCATTTCCACTCATCAAAAACCCATCAGCTCTCAGCCCAGATACCACTCCCTCCTCCACCCAACCTTTCCTAATTGCCCTCTCAGAATTACTTCCTCCTCCTCACTCCCACACATGGCTTCTGATTCTATTACAACATGTATCTCCTTCTGCCACATTCCTTTCCCCTTGATTTAGCACATCCCTACAGCGCAGTCTTTTACACGGAATGGCTCTCAACCTCTCCACCGCTGTTCGATGAATGAAGGGCTGAACTGAATAGGCTATCCTGGTTGCTGCAAGCACACTTCTCCACTTGTGCCCTCTGGCAGCAGGACATCCATTTGACCACCAAGCCCAGAAATCCAGGGCTGTAAGAAACTTGGCCCAAAGCCTCTTCTAAAATAATCCTAAAGAAAAAGATGGTTTATTATAGCCTGGCATTAGGAACACTATCAACTTTTTAAAAATTTTTTTTTACTTTTACCTCTCCTCAATGGACTTATTTTCTTTAAGTTTTTACTTATTTATTTATATTTTATTTCAGAGAGGGAGAGGGAACGATAGAAATATCAATGATGAGAATCACTGATCGGTTGCCTCCTGCATGTAACCCACTGGGGATCCAGCCTGCAGCTAGCGTGCCCTTGACCGGAAATCAAACCTGGGACCCTTCATTCCTCAGGTGGACGCTCTATCCATTGAGCCAAACCAGCTTGTCTAAGTTTTTATATTTTTAATTTAATTCATGTTAAGAGATCCATATTTTACAGGAGTTAAGCATCAAAGTCCCACCATTACTCTCACTCCCTTTCCTAGAAGTAACTATTTGGTTCAGTTTTCTATGCAGTTATGCTTCTATATGTTTACATATATATCTATTTACACAAATATTTTAAATGTAAATAGGAGACAATTCCACAACTTGCTCCCCCCAACCCCCCACCCCCATTCAGAGCACTGATTTACACACAAGGCTGAACATTTTCTTTTGAATGCTTATTGGTAATTCATTTCTTTTTTTGTGAATTATTTTGTCATAACCTTTATTTTCTATTGAGTTGACTTTTCTTCTTGCTTTGTATTAATTTTTTTTTAAAATATTTTATTGATTTTTCACAGAGAGGAAGGGAGAGGGATAGAGAGAAACATCGATGAGAGAGAAACACCGATCAGCTGCCTCTTGCACACCCCCTACTGGGGACGTGCCCGCAACCAAGGTACATGCCCTTGACCGGAATCGAACCTGGGACCCTTCAGTCCGCAGGCCGACACTCTATCCACTGAGCCAAACCGGTTAGGGCTGTATTAATTCTTATACTGACACACTGTGGACACCCATGTTACATATCCTGCACAGACCTATTTCCCATCACATTCATTTTCCATTTCCTACTAGCATAACTTTGAGCAAGCCATTTAACTCAGCTTCAATGTCTTTAGCTCCACAATGAGGACAACATTGCTTGTGGGAGATTGTGGGGGAATTGAGTGAGAACTAGATGTCAAGTACCAAGCGTTATGGTTGGCATTCAGTAAGTACTTACTCAGCAAATGTAGCTACTCTACTTAGACTTAGTCCATAGAGTCTAAAGGTAACACATTTGAATCTTTTAGATGAGTCATACATTTTCTAGTTGGCCATACCGTCCTTTACATTCCCAATCTGTTTGATACATGGCAACTTAGATTTATGCTACCAGCCTTCCGTTCTCCAAAGTTTTTAATGAATGAAAATAAAGCAGGCTTTGAAATTACGTATCACCTATAATCAGAGCTGCTCTTTGTGGCCATTATGCACTGTACAACAATAAGCTGTATCCTTCATAGTGTAAGTTACTTATCGAGCCCCTTGGGATTGGGCAATGTACAACCTGCATTGTTTCTAGAAGCTTAAGGAAGGGCATTCTCCTAACAATTTTAAAAACTTTCTCAAGAGATCTCTCTTATTTCCACAACATCTACTAGGTAGGATCAAGATGGGTGTGATGTTTGTAGTTCATAGATGTGGTAGGAGGAACAGAGCTACTAAACCAGAAGGGTGGCCCCAAATGTCTTGAGATGCAGACTGGGACTGTGAAGAAGTAAGACATCAGGTCCCTGCTTAGTACCATGACAAAGGCAAGATTAAACTTCTGGGTATCCAGAAGCCTTCCATAGATCAAAAGCAGTAATAGAAATTACTACCTCAGCCCTAGCCCGTTTGACTCAGTGGATAGAACATCGGCCTGGTGACTGAAGAGTCCAGTCAAGGGTGTGTGTATCAGTTGCAGGATTGATCCCTGGCCCTGGTCAGGGTGCGTGTGGGAGGCAACCAATCGATGCATCTCTCTCACATCGATGTTTTTGTCTCTCCCTTCCACTCTCTCTAAAAATCAATGGAAAAATACCCTCGGGTGAGGATTAACAAAAAATAAATTACTACCTCTACAACAAAACCATCAATGGAATTAGGTTAGATAAACCCCTTTCATGTACATAGAACTTGAATGTTAAATATTCACAAAGTATGTTTATACATCCACCATAACATTTGTTTATTAACAGGGATCTTCAGAGGCTGAATTGGGGAGTACTGCCTCTAAAGAACTCCCTCCAAAGGTCTAAAAGGCAGCCTGACCAGTCTAAAGGAATTGTGGCAAAATGCCACATCTGAAGTGATGTGTATAAAATCCAGAGAGACAATGATAGCCACTCAGCTATCGGTTACAGTTTCAAGATACTGGCCAAACATATACTTGCACATGCACGCACTCACACAACACATACACACAGTTTCTAATGCACAAACTATAGGCAAGTTTTCAGATTGACAAACTAGTCACTGGAAACGGAATATGCAAAAATAAAGAGCAAAACAAACCCAAGTCCAACCACCTTGTTAATAGCTGAGGTCTTTATTTCAATTTGTATATACAGTAAAAGTGCTGCTGAGAATCTGCAGCAACCAGACAAAACATAAATGTAATTCTCTCTCAACAATTAGCAGCTTAAGATCTATCAACTACAGTGTTAACGTTCACACGTTCACAAGTGTCATTTCTGTACTTTTCAATTCGTGCGAGTTTTTATTCTTACACACTTTGATAAAACACACAGTCTAGTAGTCAGTCCTACTGGGGATATCACTTAGCATACATAACACACAGATAGAAATGTTAACTCTTAGAGCCACATTCAAATCCCCAGTCTCATTTAGGGGTGGGAACCATAATTTTGCCTTTGTGAATTTGTTGACTATAATATTTGGTTTTGTTTTGGATGCATATTTTCCAAAGCTGAAAGGCAGCTCTGTACTGGAACTCACTTGGAATTCAGCATTT
The DNA here is from genome assembly GCA_004026665.1 of Murina feae. NCBI lineage: Eukaryota > Metazoa > Chordata > Mammalia > Chiroptera > Vespertilionidae > Murina > Murina feae. Next base: position 22,175 of record PVJC01009194.1, on the reverse strand, counting down.
CATCTGACTGTACCTCAAAGGAGTATAAAATTAGAAACAAAACCAAATGCAGTGAAAGACACATGAAAATATGCTCATTATTAGGACATGACTAGCAAGGAAGGCTTAATCTCAGTATTTTCCTTGGTATCAGATTTTTATGTCAATTGGGTGGAGGGGATACAGGAGAGAGAAAGGGTCCCAGTCAATGTGAAGTGTAAAATTTAACCTACTTTTGCTTAAGGAGCCACTGAATAGAAAGCCTTCCTTGCTAGGATGTACTGAGTATATTCCAAGAAATTGAAATTGGAGCAGACAGACATATCCTTCAATAATAATTAAAAAATATTAGTCATTCTATAACCTGAACAGTGTCACCTAGGCTACCATAGCCAGCCTCAGGCATCACCACTAACAAGTAATCCAGGAATGCTTCATTTCAAAGGGAATGCATGTAGTCTTTAAAAGAGAAGAAGCATTAAAATGATGGGAATTTTCCACCTATTGAACAATTGTTAAATCATTAGAGCAAGGTTATAGAAGAGCTTTGAACAGACAGGAGAATGCAAGAACAGTCACAATGCAAAGAAACTCAAAGGTAATAAGTATGGGCAGCAGAAAATGGGGAAAGGCATCAAACCATATTCATAGTTACAAATAGCATTAAATGCAGACAACGGTTGGGCCTGCTGAACAATCAAGAAACAAGAGAGCTAGAAGGCCATTACTGTGCCTGACCCAGCCTGAAGGTCCTTCCTAAGACAGTTTGGGAGAGGAGAATGGAACGTTAGCACAGGCATGTTTGGCTGGGAGATCAGGGGGCTTTCCAGAGGTAAAAACATTCCTTTGATAGAAACCATCCCAAGGCATAAGGAATAATTTAAATTCATCTATCACAGTGACTTGCAGTGCCCACAAAACTTAATAGCCTCACCACAGTTTAAGGGATGCAAAGGTTCCATCTTAGAAAAACTGGAGAACTGTGGCTCTCTATTCTGAGCCATAAGCTAAAACAGAAAGAACAAACTGTGCTAGTTCAACAAGGTCATGGTATCCTTTGGCACTCCGGTCTAAAATCACTGCAATATTTTTAGACAAAGTTAACATTTTAAATACATAGGCTTGGGAACAATTTGTTTTTGGCCTGAACATGAATTGGTTCCAATTATTTTTTTAAAAGAAAAATCTCCCTTGTGATTAAAAAAAAAAAAATCCACCCTGGTCCCTGCTCTGGGCACTAATTTTGAGAGGTCAACAGAGCTAACAGGTATGCTACAATCATCTGGGGATAGAATGAAGACTGGGGTACCTGAGTTAAAATATCAAAATGATTATGGTAACAACATGCTGACTCTGAGAAGGCCAGCCTGCCAAAGCCACCAGAGGCTGGAGCTGTCATGTAAACCATGCTGTCAGACAGAAAAGGCAATGCTAATCTAGTTTCAAAGGAATTTCCCAGGATAGGGGGAAACAGGCAATGCATGTTCTCTTTTTGGGGCACATCATGTGCCCTTGCTCATTACCTGGTTGCACAGAGCTGAGGCTAAGAGGAACAAATATGAAAAGATTAGCCAAAGTTTCTAGATAAACTTTAAAAGCCCAAGTTCCACCAAGATGATGAAACTGGTTATAGGAAGGGAAAGAAGTCTCAGTCCATCTTTCTAAACTGTCTATAAAAGTCCACTGAGCATCATTATGTTAATGTCAGTCTATATGAAAAGAAAGCTGACAACACTTTACACTTCAAACTTGGGTCCTTCTAACCTGATATCTCCTCCTCTGCTCTTTAGAGAGAATCATCTTCAGTCAATTCTCTCAGACAGACAAAATAAAGCTTTGAAATTAAGGATGCAGGGGCCAAAACGCAGACAGAAGATTCATAATCACTTTGGTTTCAGTAATTAGGAGGTGTTAAAAAATAAATTAAGGAAACACAAGGTATTATTTATGACTCTCCTAGTCTCATTTTTTCCTAAAGATAGCTCAGCCCAAAGTCACCGAGTAAACATTCTCTTGGGGCAAAAAAATCTATCCTATCATGCTGGTTTGTGGAAACAACTTCTCCCTGCACACCCCTTTCCTCTCCAACCAAGCCAAGCCCATGAAGTGGTGGTGGTGGTGGGGGGCAGCAAACACCAAAAAGCAGCAGCAGCAGCCAGACAAGGGAGTTTAAGCTGCATCACAAAACAAGGGCAACAGAGGGCAGCATTTATAGCAAGTCTTCCTTTACTCAAACTGTTTCAAGAGAAGAGGGAGCAGCACACTTAAATATCCACACATTTCTTCATTTAAAAACATCACTTCTTTATTTCAGAGGAAAAGACCCTCCCAACCCTTTCAAAAAACAAAACAAAAAAACACACACCACCCAATAATAATAATAATAACAATAAAAAATCCTATTAGAAACCATAAGGAAGCACTGAGAGTTTGAGTATTACATTCTTCAAGTATGCTGTTCGGATTTTTTTTTAATTGATGACTATACACGTGTGTGTTTTTTTTTAAAAAAAAACAAACCTTAAAAGTGCGGCCATGGGCTTTTGTTTAAAATTAAGTATTTGGAGGGCTACTTCAAAATACTGTAGTAGGACTATGCAGTGATCCTGTGGGGCATGATGCTCTCACACTTGTATCCTAGCAAAGGTTAAGGGACCAGGTTCAAAAGCAATCATACTTCCAGCATTAGCACGAGTGGCCAACTTGGGTGAGAAAGCCAGGGAGATCCATGTGTTCTTCCAAGGACAAAGAAAATCCGCCCTGAATCCAAAAATTCAGACATGGAATGTGGTAGGATTTCACAGTAAAGTTAGTCTGGGAGGGGAGAGGTGGTGAGCCCAGACAAGGCAGGGTGTTAGGTTTAACTGGTTTCCCTAATCAGGTTTTTGCATCTTTCTAGTAGGTTTTAGTGCAGTTTTTCAAGCCACATTTTAGATGCCCTTCAGTGTGCTCCAGATTGTTGGTTCATGTTAAAGGACTGTTTAAGATTTGCATCCCAAGGAAAATCATGCTACATAAAAATGATCCAAGAATTTTGCCCAAAAAACTTCTTGGATAAAATCTAAAAAATACTATTGCGTCTCTTGAAGAAAAAAACATTATTCTAAATGTAAACAGATTCACTCAACTCTTTTGTTGTTGTAGAAAACTTCAGAGTAGGTAAGTTGCTGTCTAATTCTTTGCTGCATGCACTCGCCAGAGGGTAGGGGAGCACTGCCTTCTTTTGCCAGCATCATCTGGGGGATGAAAAGAACCGTTCCACATAGCTGAAGAGGGCATCCCAGTGCTTCCAGAGAAAGGCAATGAAAACCACAAGAAATAAAGTGCTGAACGTCCTGTTGCGAGTCTTCATAAGAGGAACCACGCAGTTGGCTACGGTGGAGACAAAGACCAAAAGAACTGCCATGACAGCCAGAAGAATGTTGATGAGTTTGCCCAGAAGGTTCCGGGCAGTGGCATTCTCCAGCCCTTCCAGCTGCACCACCTGCTGCTGCTGCTGCTGCAGCTCCATCTTGGAGATGCGGGTCTGGCACGCCTCCAGGGCCTCCTGTAGGCCAGAACAGGGAATAGTTAAGCCTTTTGCTCACAAGTAATCCAAGAAGCTGATTTGCCCCTGAGGCAAGCTAGATGCATCTTGAGCTATGCCAATGATTTTAAATATTCTAGAGAGTGACCACAGCATCATGGTGAAATGGGAAGACTCCTTTGTTTCTCCCATTAAATTTACAAATTAGACTAATATAATTCAAAAGACGATCCCCTGCTCAACATACAAATATGCCTAAAAGATCAATGCATCAGAACATCTGAAGAACCCTGCAAATAAGGCTAAGACCAGGGCAATCCAGAGGTGATGATATCTGTTGCTGGCAGTTGAGTGGAGCTATAAGATTATGAACTTGCCTCCCTTGTCCCACCCAACCCAACCGAGCCAGATAGAGAAAATTGAGATATCTTAAACAATATAGCAAGGCTGCAAAATCATGAACATGTCCCTATCCTTATTCTGGCAGCACCTAGTAGAGAGGCAGTAGAGACACCTTCAAAAACACAATGGGGCCAGTGACCACTCGTAAAAAGAAGGTAGCTGTGGCCCTGGTTGGGTGGGTCAGTTGGTTGTTGTCCCGTACACCAAAAGACTGCAAGTCCGATCCCTGGTCAGTGCATATGTCTAGGTTGCAGATTCGATCCCCAGTAGGGGCGTGTATGGGAGGCAATGGATTAATGTTTCTCTCTCACATGGATGCTTCTCTCTCTAAAAGTTAATAAAAACATATTTTTTAAAATTGCAGTTATGAAGAAGCTCCACAAAGTAATAAGAGAAGTCAGAAAGGTGGGTCAATGAGCTCAGGTAAAAAATGAATGAACAAAAAGAGTACTTCATCAGAGACTGGAACTTTTTATAAAAGGGGGGCCAAACAAAATTCTGAAGCTAAATGAGATGAGGAATGCATTAGAGAGCATTGGAAACAGAGCTGACTAAATGTAAGAGAGAATTAGTGAGGTCAAAGGCAGAAACAACCCAGAAAACTAAGAATTTTAAAAAAAGAATTCTTAAGAGAATTATCCAACACCATTAGAAAAAGCAACACAACAATAATAGGTGTGTCAGTAGGAAAAGAGAGGAAAAAGGGAACAGAGAGCCTATTCAAACAAATAATGAGAACTTCCCAAATAGAAAATTAAACAAGAAAATAGTGACTTCAAATGACATTACAGCTCTGGCTGGTCGCTCAATGGTTAGAGCACTGGCCCAAGGACCAAACCAAGGATCACAGGTTCGATTCCTGGGCAAGGACATATGCCTCAGTTGCAGGTTCCAAGCACCTGTAGGGGCAGGTGTGGAGGCAACCAATTGATGTGTCTCTCTCACATGAATTTTTTTCTTTCTCTCTCCCTCTTCCTCCCTACAACTCTCTCTAGAAATTAAAGGCAAAAATATCCTGTGGGGGAGGATTAAAAAAAAAAGGGACACATTAGTGCAAAGAACGTATTTGATACTTATTGAACTTCCCATCCCCAAATAACAAGAATATACATTCTTTTCAAGTGCACACGAAACATTCTCAAGGATAGACCATGTTGTAGCACAAAACCAGTCTTAATAAATTTGAGAAGACAGAAATCATACCAAAGCATATTATCTGACCAAAATGGTATAAAATACAAGAAGAATGCTGACAAAAACATGAATATGTGAAGATAAAACAACATGCTGCTGAACAACTATTGGGTCAAAGAATAAATAAAATAAAAGATCAAAAGATTCAGAGTGACAAATAAAAATAAAAATACCACACACCAAAATTTTGGGGATGCAACAAAAATGGTACAAAAAGGTTTACAGCATTATAGGCCTATCTCAAGAAATAAGAAAACTCTCAAATAAACCACCTAACATTACATCTTAAAGAACTATAAAAAGAACAAAGGAATCCCAAAGTCAGTAGAAGAAAGTAATAAAAATTAGAGTGGAAATAAATGAAATAGAGAACAAAAGGATAATAGCAAAAATAATGAAGCAAAGAGCTGGTTCTTTGAAAAGAAATAAAATTGACAAACCTCTGGCTAGACTTGCTAAGGAAAAAAGAGAAAAGACTCAAATAAAATAAAAAATGAAAGAGAAGTTACAATGGCCACCAGAGAAATACAAAGGATTATACAAGAATACCATGAAAGAAATAGACAAATTCTTAGAAATATATAACCTTCCTAGACTGAGACATGAAAAATTGGAAAACCTAAATAGTCCAATCACTGGTAAGGAAATTGAAACCGTCATAAAAAAAAAACCTCTCAAAAAACAAAAGTCCAAGACCAGATGGCTTCACTGGTGGATTCCACCAAACATTCAAAGAAGGTTTAATACCTATTATTCTCATGCTCTTCCAAGAAAACTGAAAGGAAGTAATACTTCCTGACTAATTTTACAAGGCTAACATTATCCTGATACCAAACCTGGTAAGAACAACACAAAAAAGAAAATTACAGGCCAATATTTTTGATGAACATAGATGCAAAAATCCTAAACGAAATATTGGCAAATTAGAATACAAGGGTACATTAAAAAAAGATAAAACATCATCATCAAGTGGGATTCATTTCAGGGATGCAAGGATGGTTCAATGCATGCAAATTGGTCAATACACCACATTAACAAATAAAAGATAAAAATCATGTAATCATATTAATAGATGTAGAAAAAGCATCTGACAAGATACAACATCCATTTATGATAAAACACTTAATATAATTGGTACAGAAGAAAAGTACCTTAATACATTAAAGGCCATATATAACAAACCCTCAGCTAACATCATATTAAATGGTAAAAAACCTTTCCTCTAAGATCAGGAACAAGACAAGGATGCCCATTCTCACCACTGCTATTTAATAAAGTACTGGAAGTATTGGTCAGAGCAATTATGCAAGAGGAAAGAGAAAGGGCATCTAAATTTGGAATGAAGAAGTAAAACTGTCATTGTTTGCAGATGACATGATTCTCTATATAGAAAATCCTAAAGACTCCATGAAAAAACTATTAGAAAAAATAAATACAGTAAAATTACAGGATATAAAATCAACATACAAAAATCTGTTGCACTCCTATATATTAATAAAATATGAGAAAGAGAAATGAAGAAAAAAATTCATTTACAATTGCAACAAAAAGGATAAAATACTTAGGAATAAACTTAACAAAAGAAGTGAAGGACCTGTACATTGGAAACTAAAACACAGTGTTGCAATATATAGGTTTAATGCAACCCCTATCAAAATTCCAGTGGCATTTCTCTTAGAAATAGAATTTTTAAAACCCTCAAATTTGTATGGAACCACAAAAGATCCCAAATAATCAAAGCAATCATGGGGGAAAAAAGAACAAAGCTATAGGTATCACACTCCCTGGCTTCAAATTATACTATAAAACTATAGTAATCAAAACACTAAGGTACTGGCAGAGAAATGGACAAATGAAACAGAACTGAGAGCCTAGAGATAAACCCACACATATATGGGCAACTACTTTTCAAAGGAGCCAAAAACATACAATGGAGAAAGGAAAGTCTTTAATAAATAGTGTTGGGGAAACTGAAAAGAATAAAACTAGACTATCTGACACCATACACAAAAATAAACTCAAAATAGTTTAAAGTCTTGAATATAAGACCGGAAACAATTAAGATAGAAAGAAGAAAACATAGTTACCAAACTTCAGTACTTTGATTTCAGAGGGGTATTTGTGACACCAAAGGCAAGGGAAGTAAAAGCAAAAATAAATGAATAGGACTACATCAAACTAAAAGCTTCTGCATAGCAAAAGAAACAATTAACAAAACAAAAAGGCAACCAACCAAATTCCAGAAGGTATTTGCAAATGTTACCTACCATAAGGGGATAAAATTCAAAACATACAAAGAACAATTCAACAAGAAAAAAACAACAACAATCCAATTAAAAAATGGGCAGAGGACCTGAATACACATTGTCCAAGGAAGACATACAGATGACCAACAGATACATGAAAAAATGCTCAACATCACTACTATAAGGAAAATGCAAACCAAAACTACAATGAGACAACTATTATCAATAAGACAAGAAATAAATGCTACAAAGGATGTGGAGAAAAGAGAATTCTCATATATTGCTGGTAGAAATATAAACTGGTGCAGCCACTATGGAATATATAGCATGGAAGTTCCTCAAAAAACTAAGGATTAGAGCTACCATATGACCCAGCAATCCCTCTTCTGGGTATCTACCTGAAAATTCTGAAAACATTTATTTGCAAAGATATACAGACACCTATGTTCACTGCAGCATTACTTATAATAGCCAAGACATGCAAACAACACAAGTATCTGATAGATGGTTGAATAAAGAAGATGTAGCATCCTATATAATAAAAGGCATATATGCAAATCAACCAAATGGCACAATGACCAGTCGCTATGACATGCACTGACCACCAGGGGGCAGATGCTCAACGCAGGAACTGCCCCCCCCAGTGGTCAGTATGCTCCCATGGGGGGAGCACCACTCAGCCAAAAGCTGGACTCATGGCTGGTGAGCACAGCAGCGGTGGTGGGAGCCTCTCCCACCTCTTCAGCAGCTTTAAGGATGTCTAAGGGGAGTGGGCCTAAGCTGTCAATCGGACATCCCTTGAGGGCTCCTGGACTGCGAGAGGGCACAGGCTAGGCTAAGGATCACCCCCCCCAAGTGCACAAATTTTGTGCACCAGGGCTCTAGTATATATATATACACACACAATGGATTACTACTATTAAGCCATAAAAAGATGAAATATTGCCCTAGCCAGTTTGGCTCAGAGGATAAAGTGTCGATTTGCAGACTGAAGGGTCACATATTCAAATCCGGTCAAGGGCATCTACTTCAGTTGCAGGCTCGAGTCCCAGGCCCTGGTGAGGGTGCGTGCAGGAGGCAACCAATCCATGTGTCTCTCTCACAATATTTCTTTTTTTTTTTTAAAAAAGGTATTTTGTTGATTTTTTACAGAGAGGAAGGGAGAGGGATAGAAAGTTAGAAATATTGATGAGAGAGAAACATCAATCAGCTGCCTCCTGCACACCTCCTACTAGGGATGTGCCTGCAACCAAGGTACATGCCCTTGACCACAATCGAACTTGGGACCCTTGAGTCTGCAGGCCGATGCTCCATCCACTGAGCCAAACCGTTCAGGGCTCTCACAATATTTCTTGCTCTCTGACTCTCTCCCTCCCTTCCACTCTCTAAAAATCAATGGAAAAATATCTTTGGGTGAGAATTAATAAACAAATGATGAAATATTGCCATTTATGACAAGATGGATGGATTTTGAAAGTCTTATGCTAAGTAAAATAAGACAGAAAAAAAAAAAAAGAAGCCATATCATTTCGTTCATATGTGGGATATAAAACAAAAAGCAAACAAAAAACAAACAAACCCATAGATACCGACAACAAAATGGTGGTTATCAGAAATGAAGGGGGTAAGAGGAGGACAAAGAGGGTAAAGGGGGTTAAATACAAGGTGACAAAAGGAGTCTAGACTATTATTCACTTAAATAGTCCTCCACTGCACTCCTGTGGGATGGCTTATAAAAAGCAGTGGGTACAATTAGATTTGGTTGAACATTTTATGGACAAGATCTCAAATATATAATGTTTCTTTTTTTATAATTCTGTTTCTTTTTCATTTAAAAATTATTAATTTAAGCTGCACAAGACATACCTTCTTGTTCACCATAAAAAATTTCTAATAGGACACATACTTTCTCTTGATATTTTCCTCAATTCCAGCCCCTGCTCTTGAAGTAATATTGCAGTTTGGTTTGTTTTCATCCTTTTACCTATGTTTAAGTGTATACAAGTATGTACTTAGGGAAATGTATGGGATCATTTTTTAAAATTTTCTATCATAATATAGGACTGGTCCACACTTGCCTCTTTCACTCAACAGTGAGTCTTGGCGATCTCTCCATGTCAATGAACAGAGATCCACCTCATTCTTTTTAACTGATGCAGGTAATTTTATAGTATAAATATGTCAGCCAGTTCCATATTGGAGAGATTTAGGTTATTTCCAATGTTTCCACTATAACAATAGAGATACACCGTACCAGGTGTTCTTTTAATTAAGTCAAATAAGTCCCTGATATCAGTGAAAAGGGCTCTCTACTTTGTCTTTTAAATCCAGAGCAGAGAGTACTTCCCCCTTTTTAAGATTTACTGATCTATGTAGAGAGGACACTATGCTCAAATACTAGACCAAACATGACAAGCAATCTGCTCCCCTTAAGGCTATGACCTTCACCCATGAGTTTTTATGAAATTTACTGTAACACTCAGAGGATAGAACCTATTCCCTTAGGTCAGATATCCTCCAAAATTAAACAGTGGTGGAACCCTGGGTTTTTCTGATCTTGGTTTCAATGGGTCCTGGTTCCTAGGATTTGAAGTGAAGGTCAGGCAACTTCAGACTGAAGCTAGCTGGAGAATGGACAATGGATAATTCCTGGTCCACTATGATCTTGGAGAAAAAACTAAAAAATAAACAGAATTCCAGGTGCCTGGACAGGATAGTAGCTGGGCAAATAATATAGATATTCTTATTTCTTTTAGGCTACTGTAATTCAAGTTTCCTGGGCCTTCTCCAAGACTAATTTCAAGATGCCTTCATATTAAATTACCAACTGTTCCCTTAGAAATACCTCCCAACCGGATGAGCAAAAGATAAATATTCTATTTTCCCACAAAATCAACTAGAGGGTTACTACTAGCCTTACACGATTGCCTTGTGGTGTGCTCACACACTGCCTAGCAATGTACCTACAGAAGGTTTTGACTTGGCAGCTAGGACAAAAGTCACCTTTGCTACAGAAGAAGGTTGGCAAGATGGCCATGAGACTTGTCCGCACAGCTCTTGAAGCAGTAACTACAGATGTAATGCATATAGTTTTCCATAGGCTGAGACTATTGTGAGCCTAAGAAACATTTCCCAGAAAGCCAAGCAAACATATCACCTCCAATTTATATAGATTTTTGAGAACTGAAGGGCAGGTATATTATAGCTGGTATTGGTTTCTTTTGATACTCTACCCTCCCCATCTCTTCCCCCTAAACTTCTTTTTATTATGGTAAAATACACTTAACACAAAATTTACCATTTTAAAGTTTATAATCTAATTTACATTTAATAGATTCACAATGTTGTGCACTACTATAAAAATTCCAGAACATTTTCATCACCCCAAAAAGAAACCCTCTACTCCTCAGCTATCACTTCCCAGTTCCCTTTTCCACAGCCCCAGGCAACCATTTATCTACTTTGTCTCCACAGGTTGGCCTATTCTGGACATTTCATATAAATGGAATAATACAATATGTGCCTTCTGTGACAGATTTCTTTCATTGAACACAATGTTTCTCAGATTTATCTATGTTGTAAAATTATCAGTACTTCATTCCTTTTTTTTATTGTGTTAAAATATACATAAAATTTATCATTTTAACTTTTTTGGTATAAAGTTCAGTGGTATTAAATACATTCATATTGTCGTACAACCATCACCACCATTCATCTTATAACTCTTTTGATCTTGTAAAACTGAAACTCTATACCTATTTAATAATAATCCCCCCTACCCACCTTAGCCACTGGCAACAATCATTCTACTTTCTTTTTAATCTTTTGCTTTTACACCTGAATCCTTCATGCTAACCTGGATGTCCCGGGCCCGTTCATAGGACTGATATGCAATTTTCTCTTCCATGCTGGCCAATTCCTGCTTCAAGTTCAAGATTTCATTCTGATGAAGTTCTGTTAGGTCATTTAGTTGTTCTTCTAATCGTTCACATCTAAGAAGGGGGGAAAGTTAAAAATTTTAGGCATTTTGTATTTTCCTGGTGTTATTCACATCTAATCCTCAAACACATTCTGCAAAGGAATAAAATAAAAGCACAAAAAAATTGAGTGGCCTGGGGTAACAGGGCATCCTAGTGGATACAGCACTTCCCTAAAATGGGCAGTTTAGCACAAGGCCATATCATACTGGCAACACAGCTCTTTAACATTCTTCCTCACACACAGTATTTGCAGTAATGCCAGAAGCCATGGTTAGCTTTGAGCATACCTATAATGAATGAGGCAGTTCTTTTTCTGTTCTAAGCAGCACACGGGAGAAGTGAAAACTAGAGTACAATTAAGCAGGTCTCATCAAAATATAAACAGCACATAAATGGAAACTGATCATGCAGTCCCCAGTAGCTTATTTTGACACTGGACAGGTCACTCGCTTTAATGCCCATGATTCACAGCCCATCGTTCCCATGGTCAAGCACAGTGTCAAGGACATCTCAGTCAACAAATATTTACTGAAAGCCTGATGTGTGTCAGTTATGTTCAAAGTACTGGGAATATGGTGGTAAGCAAGATAGAAACTCGGCCCTCAGGAGTTTACATTCTAAAGTGGAGGTGGAAGAGATGAAGGAGAGGCAGAAAACCCAAGATGATGGCAGAAAGGGATAAGTAATAAGATCACTAGGAGTATACAGCAGAGCACCTGGTGGCTGATTAAGATGGAAGACTCTTCCCAGTTCAACACTCTTCAACAAAGAGAACTGAAACTTGAATGATATGAATAAGCGCTGTGAAGAGATGAGGATGGGGGCATCTTAAAGCAGAAGGAATAACAAGTGTAAAGTTCTCAAGGTGGAAAACAAGCTTTGTAGATTTGAGGGAAAGAATGTAGGCCTATGTGACTACAGCTAAGGAAAAATGAGGAAAAATGAAGGGAGATAAGATCCTTTGGGAGCAAGGTGATTTTATTTTTTTTTAAATTTATTTATTGTCTAAAGTTTTACACACGTCTCCTTTTTCCCTGCTTGACACCCCTCCCCCAACCGCTCCCATTCCCATCCCACGCAAGCCCCCACTGCACCAGTGTCTGTGTCCATTGGTTATGCTAATATGCATGCATAAAAGTCCTTTGGGAGCAAGGTGATTTTAATTCACCTTGTATGACTAGCAGTAGGACTACATATAAGAAAGCTTATTCTACATAAAGATAGAACCTGGGCAGGGCATCTAAGGATCCATGGGACTGCAACAGATTTAAAGAACTAGAGCAGAGATTCCGTGTTGAAAAGAGCATGGGTAAAGGACAAGAGGTAGAAATATATTAGGATAATTGGAATAGTGGATCTATGTTGGAGGAAAAAAGGGAAGTCTGGTCTTAAAAGATAGGCAGGTGATAGGGATTCTGGAATAGACAGATGAGTCCAAAGCTGAAAGGGGAAAGGGCGACATGATGAACACAGTGTTTTAGGAAAATAGGTTGTATGTTAGTGGTGAGGAGGACAGAGTGGAGTAAGTTGTGTGTGGAGTCCCAGGAATCAAACAAAGAGCTACATATGCAGGAAAGGTTGAAGACTACATAATTAAAAAAACTAGAAAGGAAAGAATAAACACAGCCCCAGCTTATGGTGACTAGAATGGAAGCTTTTTTGTCAGAGGGCTCATCCTAACCACAGCATATACTAACTAGTGAGCACTACTCAGGTAAGCACACACCTTGCACTAGCACGTGAGCCTCAGAGGACTTCATATTAAAAAAATAAAAATGCCTGAACAAACTCAAACATTTAAAACTACCCTCCCCTTTCCCTTATTTTTAACCACATCTATAGCACACAAACTTTTAAGAACTACATGAAAGGTCTTTGTTTAAGGAAATTTTTCTGTTGTGGCATCACCAACATTCTTTCTTCCAATGATTATATGATAAATAACTATATCCTTAACTTCATTCCTCCTACAGGAAACAATTTTTTTTTAAAGGTATAGTCTGACCAAAGGGTAATTTACTGTTACTGAATTCTGTTTAATTCTCCTTTATCCTTGATAGGAATCTGTACTGCTTCCTTTCATGCTGAGATTCTATTACTAAGGTGACTGAACAGGGTAATCAAAAAGCATTTCTACCTTTTGTCTATAACTATAGCCAATATTTTCCATAATTCTGCCTTTTCACTTCATCTGCTGTTCAGGGCATATGCTCAAAAATAGGTGCAACCTCTGGAATTGATTTTCTATCAAATTTTAAGTTCACCCAATACCATATGATTAACATTTTGTCTTTTTATGAAATTAAGCCCATTGTTTTATGGTGTTTTTAGTGTTTAATGATTTTCATCATTCTCTCTCAACAGAGAGGGGCTTTTAAAAACGAATTTAAGAGAAAGGCTGGGCATGTCAGCAAATAACTCTCCTAAGCTAAGGATTACTATTGGTGGCAGGGAGGGGATCGTGGTGGTAAGTAACCAGCCTGCATACTGATGAAAGCAGACCCATGTGACATCTTTGGCATGTGTTCTATAAACTACTGCCCCAACCTCTTGGCCCACAAATTTTACAGTCTTTCAGGAATGTTGGGGAATCTTTATTTGATATTAAACATAGTTCACATATACCAAAAGGACAGATTAAAAAGAAATAGAAGCAGCAGTAGCAGAGTTACCATTTATTCAGTGCTTTCTAAGCAAATTCATTTCCACAACACCAAGAAGGTGGTAGAAATTATCTTCAGTTTAAAGATGAGGTAAAGTAACTTGCCCAAGGCACACAGAAATTAAGTAGGAGAGCAAGGATTTGAATCAAGGTTCATTTGACTTTATTTTAAAAAAATATTTTTATTGATTTCAGAGAGGAAGGGAGAGGGAGAGAGAAGTAGAAACATCAATGATAGAGAATCACTGATTAGCTGCTTCCTGCATGCCTACTGGGGATTGAGCCCGTAACCCAGGCATGTGCCCTTGACTGGAATCAAACCTAGAACCCTTCAGTCCACAGACCGATACTCTATTCACTGAGGACAGGTTTATGTGACTTTAAAACCCAAGTTTTTAACCTCTACACTGTCATGCCACTTTTAAACTATTCAAGAAGCCCGGATAAGCTAACCCCTTTATAAGACATCTGAGTCAGGTCTATAGCTGATCCAAATCACACAGCTACAAAGGAAGATGGGGTATAATAAAAATATTATGAATCTAGAATAAAATATAAGATAATAACAAGAGTTGGTGAAGATGTGGAGAAATTCAAACTCTGATATATTGCTGGTGGAAATATAACATGATGCAACTGCTTTGAAAAAGTTTGGCAGTTCCTCAAAAAGCTGAGTGGGGGGCTCAGGCGGGGGGGGGGTATTGGGAGGATAAGAACATTTGTAATACCTTAACCAATAAAGAAATTTTAAAAAAGTACACTTTAGTAATATATTAAAAAAAAAAAGCTAAACTTCTGACCCAGAAATTCCACTCCAGGTATATGCCAAAGAGAAATTATTTCCACACAAAAACTTGTACATGAATGTTCACAGCAGCATTATTCATAATAGCCCAAAAGTGGAAACAACCCAATGTCCATCAACTGATAAATGAGTAAATAAAATGTGGTTTATTCATAAAATGAATTATTGTTTTGAAAGGAAATGAGTCCTGGCTAGGTAGTTCAGTTGGTTAGAGCGTTGTCCCAATATGCCAAGGTTGCAGGTTCAATCTCTGGTCAGAATCAACCAATGAATGCATAAATAAGTGGAACAACAAATCAATTTCTCTCTCTCTCTCTCTCTCTCTCTCTCAAAAGATCAATGAAAAAAATATGTGTATACACACACATACACACACAAATGAAAAATGAAGTAATGACACATGCTACAATATGATGAGCCTTGAAAATACTATGCTAAGTGAAAGATGCCAATGGGAAAGGACCAAATTGTATGATTTCACGTATATAAAATGTTCAAAACAGGCAAATTTATATAGACAAAAAATTAATGGTTGCCAGAGGCTGAGGCAGGATTAGAAAAATTTGAGGTTGATGAAAATGTCCTAAAACTGATTGTGGTGATATTCACATATATTCACATATATTCACAGATATATGTGAATATGCTGTGATTTGTTTACTTTAAATGGGTGAATTTTATTATTTAGGAATTGTATCTCAATAAAGTTGTTAAGAAAGATTAGGGATATATGTAATATACTTTGAAATGCATTAAAAAATAAGACAGATGTAGGATGGGTAGATGGAAAGATATGTGATAAAACAATATAGTAAAATGTAGAATATAGGAGATAAGAGTATGGGCATTCATTGTTCAATTTTTTTGTCAAGTTTGCAGTGTGTTTGAAAGTAAAAATATTGGGGTGGGGGAATTATTATAGGTGGTATAGCCAGGAACACTTGTGTTTGAGTCCTGGTTCCTGCTCATAAACTGTAAAACTCAAGGGTGAAACAAGACCAACAGTGGATCCAGTTGAAACAGCCCCAATAATTTATTAAAAATTACCAGCATTTGTTTCCTTCTTTGAGTCCTAAGAATTATTTAGAAAATGATGATTTTCTGAAAGAAAAGTTATAGCTGTTATTGTGTAACTAAAATCCTCTTACACTTACACAAACAGTTGTGTTTGGGTTACCATAGTAAACACCTCCAATCTGTAGGAAACATCAGGGAGGAAACTGAGAAAGCCATAAATGTTGAGGCCTTTGCAAAATGTGAACAAAGAAATTGGTGAAATGCCCTTGGTGTCTTAGAATGCATGTTTTCTGGGTTACCTCAGTGCCTTGAAAACATTACTGGCTTGTTATTATTAAAACACTTCCCTATTTTGTTCACCCAGGTCATGGAAGATTGTTTTTCAACTCTTTTCACAACCTCACAAGCCTATACATTATGCTCAGCAATTCTAGTCAAACATTTTTTCAGTGCCATCGGCCTTGGAGTGGCTTATATAACAACCTACATGTGAAAAAACAGGCTAACACAAAAGGCCCAGTAAAAATGATGTGGTATTATTCTGGGTGGAGGAGTGCATGTGGGGAGGAATTAGGATTCAATCTAATCTTCTTAATCATTGTAAGCATCAAAACATCAAAACACTACAACCAATAATAACAAGAATAACGATAAGTACCCTCTCTGTGTCATTTTATGTATAGCGTCTGCTTCAGAGGAACTTAGATTCATGAGGGCGTTTCTACATTAATCTTCACCTCCCACTTCTTCAGGAGGTATCTTTAATTTATAATTAAGAAGTGAAAGCCCAAGAAAGATTCAGTAAATTTCCCCTATTAATGAGGTGTAGCTAGGATCTGAATTACTTGGTTCATGCCTTTTGTTTGTAGATTTTTTTCAACTGTTGCTTTTAAAAAATGTTTTTTTCCTTACTATTAATCAAATGCAAAATCTGAACAAAAAGGAAAAAAACACCCATATTCCAGTTCCCACTATTACTTCCATTATTAATATAATCTTATTTATTTTGCTTGCTAATGTTTACTTCTGCTCTGAATTCTAAAATGGAGAAGCCAGATACCTAGGGAATTCATATAAAGAACACTTCTATCTTTTCATTAAATATTAACACTAAAGATTGGGGGAGGGGGGAGGGGGGAGGGAAGATCAATTGTGTATAGCCTTTCATATGTGATTTTTTAAAAATCAAGAACTCCCTGTATGGAATTTTTATTTTAATCCCTTTCATCTGACAATAATTAAGCTATCTGAAAATGAAAAAGGGGGATTCTTTTTTTAAAGAAACCTTTTATTATCATTTATTTTATGCTAAATTTATTCCTAGGCCACAAGTTTTTGTTTCTTCAGTTTCTTCTAGAATACCTTTTTCTTCTGTGCAACTTCCTCTTCTGCTCTTTTTCACAGTAAGACCATATCAGTATGACAGGGAGAGTTCATGGGTTAATCTGCCCATGAGGTCTGTTAAGTTCTATGTTGCATCTTGGGAGCTTTGTTCAATGGATGTGCTCCATGACCAGAGAATATGCATCTAAACCCTAAGTTCAGCATTACTCTTTGCATTTTTAAGCATGTGCAGCAAAAATTTAGACTCTTTTTGGGCCACTGACCTTCTGTCCTGTTCCACTGTTTGGCCCTGGCACATTTACCAACTTCACTATTATAACAACAGAATGGCACACACGGCTTTCATAAAGTGACATCCTTCAAATACTTGGTGGCTTTTTGAATATGTATACACTGATGGCCTGGGCAATTTCACAAGTGTTCTTAAAGTGAACACGAAGATTTGAACCTCTTGATTTGCATGATTTTGTGGAGTTTTCTGGGTCAAATGAATAGCAAGCCATTTTCAGAGGACACCACTAGCCACTTTCAGGAAGACAGCAAAAAGGGGGATTTTTTTATCCAACAGCATATGATTTTGATTAGCATATGCTTTTCATGAGACTTAGTGTGGAACACAAAGTAATAATCTCATTTTAATACTTTTCCTCAAAGGTCCTTTGTAAATCAGTACAACTCAAAGGGAACATAGACATTTCAATATGTTTTGTTGTTGGTGAACAATTCATAAATGAATACTGATCATGGAAAAGTGTTTCATCCACTGGATTAATCAACACAGTAGTCACCTTCCTAGATCAAAGATAAGCCAGGGCTCTTTTGGGTCCAATTCTCTGAGAATGAGAAATTGGGTGAGTGTACAGGTTGGGAATGCTTCACCTAATGCATCACTCTTTAGGTGTGGCTCAAAAGTTTGGAGTCATTTCTGAGAGCTAGTGGCGCTTCCATAGTTGGGCAATAGGTCACTAGGACAGGATGGCTGAAGAATCTTGTAGAGCAGGTAGTTGAGAGAAACAGGAAGATCTAGGTCCTAGGGCTGACACAGATAGGCAACTATAGGAGCAAACTACTGCATTATTTCTCAAATGTTTGCCAGGGATCTGACGTAGCTTCTGCTAGTGTTTGACCACAATAAAGAGACATAGTTGGAGTACGAAATATGACATGTGGTGGGAGCTTGAATACATTCTTGGCTGAACTGCAGAAAGTGGATTTTGCCTTCTTAACTTTTGTTACCTCATTTGTGTTGAAGACTGAAAAGAGGCTTAGAAACATCGAACTAGCCTTCAGTTGAAAAAGAAGAGATTAGCCAAAGAATATATATGCATGGCCCAAGAATACAAACAATGATGTGGTAAGGGCCAGAGGGAGGGGTGAGTGGGGGCTGAGTGGGGGTAGGCAAGGAGGGAAAATGGGGGGCATCTGTAATAGTGTCAACAATATATATATGGCTAATATGCAAAGTGTCCCCTCAGGAGTTCGATCGCTCACTATGATGTGTGCTGACCACTGGGGGGCGGTGCAGAACAAAGGAAGGCCCTGGCCAGCAGCCAGAAGGCCCCGATAGGCCCTGATTGCCGGCCAGGCCTAGGGACCCTACCCGTGCATGTATTTTGTGCACCAGGCCTCTAGTTCTATATAATAAAAGCTTAATATGGTAAGTGTTTGACCGTTTGACCAGATGCTATGATGTGCACTGACCACCAGGGAGGGAGCAGATGCTCCAACTGTAGGTTAGCTTGCTGCTGGGATCTGGCCAATCAGGATTGGGTGAGATGGGCCAGACACACCCTAGAGCCCTCCTGTTGTCCCTCCCCAGCCTCAGTCATGCACCGGTGGGGTCCCTTGGCCTGACCTGCGCCCTCTTGTAATCAGAACGTGGTTTCGGCCCAATCTCCACAGGCCAAATCGAGGGACCCCACTGGTGCACGAATCCATGCACTGGGCCTCTAGTCTATATGTATTAAAGCCTAAGTGACCAGTCAACCACCTGGTAGCTATGACACGCAATGACCACCAGAGGGGTAGATGCTCAACGCAGGAGTGGAAACCACAGGCATGGAAACATGGAACAGACTGATGAATCTCAGAGGGAAGGGGGGTGTGGAGGTGGGGAAGGGCTGGAAGAGATTAACCAAAGATCTTATATGCATACTAGAGGCCTGGTGCACAGACTCGTGCACTGGTGTGGTCCCTCAGCCTGGCCTGTGGGGACTGGGCCAAAACAAGCTCTCTGACATCTCCTGAGGGGTCCCAGATTGCGAGAGGATGCAGGCCAGGTCAAGGGACCCCACCGATGCACGAATCTGTGTACTGGGCCTCTAATCTATATACACAAAAGCCTAAGTGCAGTCTCTCAGCCTGGCCTGTGAGTACCAGGCTGAAACCAGCTCTCCGACATCCTCCAAGGGGTCCCGGATTGCAAGAGGATGCACACCAGGCCGAGGGATTCCACCGGTGCACTAATCTGTGCACCGGGCCTCTAGTAAATAAATTTTAGGAAAAGTACAGAACCAGTCCCCCTGGACTATTAGCCCCCCCACCTTTTAGGGTTGTGCATTGTCTTAAAGACAAGAGACAGCAGATGCCTAAAGTATATAGGGAATAAATAAAAGCTAGAAGGACTGTCTGGGTAATTCAGACTTGGTAATGATAGCTTTCTAACATCCTGGTACACCCCAGACTATATCTCATTTAATAATCTCAACAACATGTACAATAGATATAGCATCTTATTTTTTAGAGGAAACTGAGGCTTAGATGAGTTATATAAGATCCTCCTCCAACCTCAATTTATAAATGAAGTAAATTTTCTCCTCTCCCTTTCTTCCCTACTCTAACCTTCCTCCCCATTTTCCCTCCATTACTTTTTCAATGGCTAAACTGGGAGGAGCTCATCTGTAAATTTTTTTTTTATGAAGGTCTTATCCTTCCTAAGAGCATCTCTTAATTGGGCTTTTTTTCTCTTAGAAACAAAGAGCTAATCTGATCCAATATTCTCAGTTTCTATTTCAAACTTGTTGGCCAAACCTAGTCTACGTATCTTCTGGAGATTCTCTGATCAATTTACTAGATGACAAACAAGGCTAAAACCTGAAATAAAGGGGCTAACATAGCTCTATCTGTCTTATGTCCAGTGATACTTTAAGTAAAATTATATTTAAACAACAATTTGTTTAGTCAGAGCTTCAACGGCCTGTACCTAATTGGGTTAACCTAGTTACTGACTGTTCTACTGCAAGTGATGACTGCAAAAGGTGACTGCCTCCTTCTGTATGTTTGCTCTTATGACTCAGTGCAATTTAAAATATCTCTGGGCTTAATACAATTTCAGAAGCCAATTTCTAAAGCACAATAATCCCCTTAATATAGAAGCTTTCATCAACATCCCTGCCCTACATGATATTGCTTTAAACAGGCAGTAGATAAGTAGGATTCTGGGCCAGTTCCCTAGGGAAAAAAACTACAAAAGGAACCTATAACACTGTCTATAAGTTGTTTTCCTAGTTCTCTCCTATTTTCAACACATTTTGCCATAGCTGAATTTTTTCCTACTCATTAATATATTATACTCACTATGAAAATAGGATTGGTCCTCCAGTTTTTAAACAGCAAATTAATATATATGCTAAACCATTTTACTGTATGACCTGGCAAAAGTCACTTTATCTTTCTAGGCCTCACTGTACTCCTTTGTAGAACAAGATTAAACTAGATATCTAAGGGCTCCTTTTATCTCTGAAATACTAAGTGAATACTCCATTGCTACTAACCGATCTACAATACTTAAAAGGGATGAAAAGACTACTAGCAAGACAAGAAGAATATGAAGTCAGTACAGATCTCATCACTAAAAACCTGTCTAAACCTTGTCTCCTACCTTTCCAAAAATAATTTCACTCATTTCTGAGTGCCCAATGCAAAGCTCAAAGTCTAAACTACTAGTCAAAAGTTGGGGTGGAGTTTAGATCCAAGCTCTGCTACAATGGCTTCCAGGACTAAGTGCATGTGGGTGGGTAAAGTACTATTCAGTCATGGCACAATTACATGGCTGAAGAGAGAGAGAGAGAGAGAGAGAGAGAGAGAGAGAGAGAGAGAGAGAGAGAGAGACTGACTGTACTATACAGGCTCTTTTAATGCTTCCAATTTTTCCAGAATAAGTAGATGATCTTGAGCAAAAATCCTGACTTGGCACTAGTCACTGAGGTAGAGGGCAATGGGAAGCACATTAAGTAACATTACTGAGAAGAAACTCTGAAAAGGGGAAATAAGGATGGGAATGAGGGTTTTTTTTTTTTTAATATATTCTTCTAGTACATATCTACACTATTGTATTAGCTTTAGAAAACTTTCCAGAATGCTTATGTATTTACAGTTTTCCAAAATATGTTAAAAACAGTGACTCAACTTTTAGTGAAATCTGGAAAAGGTCCAATACCCATTGCCAATGAAGTCCAGGTTTCTTAGAGCTAGACTATAAAAGTAGTCTTTCAATCATAGAGGTTTTAGGTTTAAGCTTGGAAAACAAAACAAAACAAAACAAAACAACTGGTCTGATATAAAAAACAACAACACTGGCTTTGGAATCAGATAAAACTGGGTTTGATTCCTGGCTTTACCACTTACCAAGTGACCTACCTTTGGCAAATTTTAAAACCTCCCTGGGGCCCTAACCGGTTTGGCTCAATGGATAGAGTATTGGTCTGTGGACTGAAGGGTCCCAGGTTCGATTCTGGTCAAGGGCATGTACCTTGGTTGCAGGCATATCCTCAGTAGAGGGTGTGCAGGAGGCAGCAGTTCGATTTCTCTCTCATGGATGTTTCTAACACTCTATCCCTCTCCCTCCCTCTCTGAAAAAAATCAATATATTTAAAAAACAAAAAAAATCCACTGGGGCCAATTTCCTTATCTGCAAAATAAGGATAATACAATCCACCAGGCAGGGCTATTGTGAGGATTAGCAAATATATGTAAAGCACCTAGCATTATGCGCATCACAGGAGTTTAGCAAATACTGTCC